>NQII01001440.1:465205-494647 GCA_002778355.1 Clitarchus hookeri | reverse complement strand
TTAGAATTAACCCAGCAGTTCAGACAGATAGGAAAAGGGGATAGGTCTCGTATGTGTAACAGTGCCCTGTGTTTACCAAATAAACGTAAGTGTGGGTAAATTAAACCCGAGTACGACTTTGTGTTGACCCCGCATGCAGCCTGTAAGTCATAGGTGAGAGAAGTGTCGAGTCAAAACGTTCTAACTCAAGGTTATAACGAGAAATCCTTATTCTATTCATTTGCTTGCCAAAGCAAGCTGAAATAGGTTCTACGGTACTGCCATTGTTAGGACACAAAGTAAAAGATGTATTACCACTTTGTTACGTTTGGTATAATAAAAATCTCGTCAGCTTTTTTTCTTTTCTAATATTGTGATTGGCTTATGTTTCCTAGGCAATATTAATCATGCGCCACTTATCCACAGTTATTTCATATCAAAAATACCCTCGAGCGAATGTGAACTGTAACCGTGAAATTGAAACACTACTTTACAAACAGTTTTATGCGTATTGTTACGCGGTCATTGCTTCGCATCCCACGCGAGCTACTGACCCTAGTTGTATTGATTTCTGCGTTTAACTGAAGAATGCTTTGGATTACTGACCTGGTTCTCTCAGCACGACTCGGGGTGCGTTGAACCTTCCGGATGGTCAGGGTGAACGATATAAAAGTGTGACAGGCCTCCGAACCAGGAGTTGATGTATGAATAAGTGGCTGAGTTCCGAGCAATAGAAGACGAGCAGCGAGAGAAGTGACCAGTGGAAGGGAAATCTGCGACTGCGAGTATCAAGCAGTGAAGAGTGCGGCTGGCAGGCTGGACTATTGGACTAGATGCGTGAGTGAAAGACATTACAAATGATGGTAACAGATAGACTGAACATGTTTTAATGATGAGTGAGTTAATTGACTGTAACCAAACAGAGACAATAAAGAAGGACGTTAATTAGAGTTGAAACATACTTTAAATATTGCGCTCACTGTTAAATAAAGAGAGTAATCGGGGAGACAGATAATTTAATGATTTAAATTATAGCTGTGTGAATAAATTAAAAATCAAATTTTATTATTTTATCTTTATTAAGACCGCCATCCCTCACGAACTCAGATACGTCCCTCAGGCGTCCATGTAACAGTATATTACTATTGTACAAATAAGACTGTGCTAGCACCATCAAAATTAAATTGTGAGAATAGAGCTTGAGTTTATACAATATCTAAAGAGAGAAACTACATTATTGTTTACTGTATATACACTTAAGAGCCAAAAAAACTGGTATAGGCGTGCGTATGCAAATAACAGAGGTATGGAACCAATCAGAGTAACGCGATGCGGTCGGCATTTAGATCGGTTGCTGCTGCTACAATGGCAGGTTATCAAGATTTAAGTGAGTTTGAACGTGGTGTTATAGTCTGCGCACGAGAGATGGGACATAGCATCTCCGAGGTAGCGATAACATTTGGATGTTCGCGTACGACCATTTCACGAGTGTACCGTGAATATCGGGAATCCGGTAAAACATCACATCTTCGACATCGCGTGCGGCCGGAAAAAGTTCGTGAAAGAACGGGACAAACGACGACTGACGAGAATCATTAAACGTGACAGACGTGCAACTCTTTCTTAAATTGGCGCAGATTGGATTTGTGGACTGCCTTGCAGGATTCATGGCGTGAATTGCCTCCTGTATACCTTCAGACATTAGTCGAGTCCATGCCACGTCGTCTTGTGGCACTTCTGCGTGCTCGCGGGGCCCTACACGACATTAGGCAGGTGTACCAGATTTTTTGGCTCTTCGGCGTGTATACTATATGAATATAGTTATATTATATTCTTTGTTTAAAAACGAAATTATTTTTCGTAACGCCGAAGTTTTAAGATCGTACAATCGTGGTAGAGCCTCGACTTCAGGTATCTTCAGTAAGGATTAGTTTTGCAAAGGTTAAGTTCTACTCAGGTTTGGAAGACCAATGTTATAAGTTTGGCAAGCAAGATTTTTCTCCAATGGGTAAGCGCTAGTGTCTCTATTTTCTTTGTTAAAAAACAGGATAATTGCAATAATCATAATTCAAGTATAAAATAACTTTGTAGCAAATTTAAATGTTTCGCTGTTATAATTCACGTAACTTCAATTTTTTTATTTTATTAAAAGTTAAATTTTGGAACACTGCGCACCTGGTGGCTGAAATTTTCCCTATGACAAACTCCCCCGTCAGAAATGTCGTTTTGTTCCTAACCTGGGTATAATTAACCTTAGTTTTGCCTATTAGAGTTACGAGGGCCTGACTGCGGTGCTGTCCACCGCCGTTCCAGTTGAACTGCAGGCGACCCGAACCCGCGTCGCGCCCGAGCAGGAAAGACGGCGCGCGCACTTTTTTACCGTGCCGTGACGTCACGTCGCGTGTTTGTGCGAGCCCGCCGCTGGCGGCAGTACCGTCGGCCAGTCTCGCCGCGTGCCAGCCAGCTAGCGTGCGTGCGTGCGGGAGAGAGCGCGCTGCGTGCCCGCCCCGTCGCCAAGCAGACAAAAAGAGGAGCTCAGAGGAGTCAGTTGGTGCGAGGTGGAGGCGCAGAAGACGAGATGTCGTCGGGCAAGCCCGCGATGTGCTGCGGCGGATGCCACGCCAGCAAGCGCGGCACCTGTGTCACCGTGTCCTCCATGGCCTTCGTCATCGGCCTGCTGCTGCTCGCCTTCTACGCCTTCGGCGACGACACCACGCTCAGGGTCGTGTGTGTGGTGAGTACCTCGCCGCCTGCATGCAGCTTCAAGTGCGCCGCAGTTTGCTTGAAACCCAGGTTTATCTATGGAACCACTTAACGTTTTCCCACTGTATGCTCTTCACGCTTATTTATTTATGCATTTATTTGTGTCTTATTTTTACATCGCGAAGTTAAGAGAAACTCCTTTTCTTACGTTTAATCATGGGTGATGTGTTATAAAAATATACAAAACAATTAATAACGTACATACTCATAAATTCATTACAAAATTACAAAATAATTAATTTTGTACTTTTAAGTTACTACAGAACTATTGTTTTACAGACAGTAAAGTTGCTACTAAAATACTGACCACTTTTGAAATCAATCTGAAAAATGTCACTAGGACAGTGCCTGCATATATTTTAACAAACAGACTGACTGGCGTGCGCCCAGTTTTAAGTTGGTAACGAACGGAGGAAAAGTAGTTCCGTGTCTTAATGTTGAATCAAAAGTGCTTGGTAAAAATTTGTGAATACTGGAATTATTTCTTTCGTTTTCTGTCTCTTTAATATTAGTCTAACAATGCGCACTTTTGTAAAAATATTTACTTTTGTAATAATTCCACAGTTTAACTTGCCCTGCGCATGAACAAAGTGATCAAGCTCATGGCAATGTTAATTGTACATAGGGTGGAAGGATTCACAGTGTAAATACAAGTAGATCCAAAGCAGGACTTTCAAAAGTGCTCAGTTTACGTGAACAGATTATATAAGAAAACACTTCCGAAGAGGGACGAACAACACTATAAATACATCACGCACATTATATATACTATTTCCGAGCCCTCCAACGTATCTTAAAACGGATTTTTTCCCATTGCTGTATTTCAGAATATCCTGGTCGGAAACATGCGAAACTATTACAGGGACCTGCCCTGAACTTTGTTGCAGACATTGCGCCGTTAAATTTACGGGGTCGCCGCTTCAAGTCCCGTAGTTACACGTTGCACGACGAGAACGCCGCACGTCAGTTCACAGCCTCGCGGATAGCAGCGCTGTGGCACTAGGCGCGCGTCAATATCGTCCTTATCGCTCCCGCGCTTCTGAACCTCAAACGCGCAAAAACAGCCGCAGGTAGATTGCGCCTTCCTGTAGCTTGAGTTGTAAGGCAGACTCTTGCTCCCTCGCCACTTGCCCCGTCGCCTCTACGCGCAAGGCACTCGACCGACGTGCGGTCTTTCCGTCGCCGACTCGCCTAAACGTCGCTTTAAGCGGTGACCCTATGTTTTTACGGCACGCTAATAAAGACGAACGTATGATGCGTGTCTGATTTGAATTTATATCTTGAAACTTTGTATTTGGTAACCAAACGTTTCTTGACAGCTTTTCGTGTTCAGACACCACTAAAATTATCTAACAGTTTTTTTAATCATGTCTTTTCTACCAGACCACTACAACACACTTAATGCTCCAGTCAGGCGGAACCCATAACTCGTACTCTAATCATGAATGTTAACTGATTTTCGTCTTCTGTGACGTTCCCAACAAGTACGCACGATTTGCCAGCAGCAGTGTCAAAATCGCGTAATCAAACAGTGACCCAGAGTTTGTTTACTTTTAGCTCGCCAACAGACTAGAGAGCCATACAGTGTATAAACTGTACATATCTTCGTTACATTTAAATTCAATTAGAGGAATTATAAAAATTTAAAAAAACTTTCAAAGTAGGTATTTATTTAAGTGAACACTCGTGTCACCCAAGTGTTTAAGCTATCGGGTCTTGGCTGTCCTACTGGCAAAATACAGTAGTCGTTCAGTTTGGGATAAAAGAGAAATGATCTCACAACGTTTTGACCTGGAGTTCAGAATGATCTTGGTCGGGACTCTGAAATTGGTAAGGCTACAACGCAGCGAGCGTTGGCATTCTCTCATTTTCCCTCTATGGTCTTGCGGCCAAACATACACTATCACCTGCTTCAACGAAGCCCATCTTACTTTTATTCATTTACTTTTTACTTTTTAATTACCTCGCTACGGTAAAACTTCCCCTGGCGATTACATTTCCGAGTAAGCACAGCACGTGTTTTCGAAACTTTTATTGTTACCTTTTATAAGTTTATAGTATCCATTATTTTATATAAGTTTGTCCGGTATTTGAAAATTTTAAACAACTTGAACAGGCAACCATTTTTTTTGCCTTTATCCTGTGAAAAAAAAAAAAGAAAAAGTGAGTGAGTGGGTGGGTAAAGAGATTTGGGCGGCTCTTAACATCGAGGTATTGAGAGTCGATGAGGGTGAAGTGAGACGAGTATGGAACAGCGCCGGAATGAAAGGACGGGGGAAATGGGATATCCCCGAGAAAACCCGCCGACCAGCGGCATCGTCTGGCACTATTCCCACTTGCGAAAATCCGGAGTGGACCGGCCGGGGATTGAGTCTGGTTCGCCTTTGTGGGAGGCGAGCAGGCTAACCGCTCAGCCACCGCGGACCCCTAAAAAGAAAGAGTGTGTAAATTTTAAGCAGCAGTATAAAAAAATCTATAGTTAACCTACTTGTTAAAAAAATGGATTTTCACAACTGTTAAAAAATATTTGCTGTGTGCGCGTACTGTACCTACTGTTTTAATAGAATGTAGTAAAAAAAAATTATTTTTTTTTCGTCTGTAAATTGAGGTATTTTGAAACTGTACGGTAGAAATCCTCTCTTGTATTCGCCTTAATTTATGTATCTGATGAACGGTGAATCTTTGTCCACCCACGGCTGAGTGTGTTATCTTTTTGCAAATATCACCTGGGATGGTCGCGAAAAACCAGAGATGCGAGCGTTCTCGAGGTTTGCGTTTGCACTTTGTTTGCATAAATAAATTAACATCATAAAAGTATCTCGTACGCCGTTAATTTTCAAACCAAACTCTGAAAAAAAAATAATAATTAAAAATTGCATCTTTAAACTACAGACTGAATGAAGACAATAAAATTTGAAGACTAAATAAGGCCAAAAAAAATTTCCATTCAACATATTGCATCAGATAATTATGAACGTATTCGAAAATATGTCACAATGTCAAATTTGATTTTTACCAGTAGGATCTAGTCGTACGAATAACGCCGTAATTGTTCTCTTTCTCACGAAAGCTTTGAGCTACTTGTATTTAATTCAACAGCTAGAAGACGTTTCGGGAAGTATTTCAACATCTAAACTAAACGTAGGCGGTAGGCCCAGCCTCTTTGGTATCCGACACGCAAACAGGCGCCAGCCTTTCACCTCTGGGTCCACAACTGCGTAACATATCGACGTCAGCCAAAGAGAAACCTGCAGAGGACGATTCTCAGGCAGTTCACGTTTCCTAACGCAATTTCCTTATTCCCTCGCCAGCATTCACGTCGCGTTCCGTCGTGGCCGGGACCCGCAGCGTCAACATCGGTGGGACGACGGTGGGGTCAAAGGGAGCATCTCCTCCACCGACAAACTTTCGTTTATTATTTTTTGTATTTTTCAACCTTTTTAACTTGAACATAAACTGTTGGACGACCTGAGATTTGTATTTTTACTCGACTTTGTAGTTTCTAGTGCGAACTAAGCATTCTCGATGTTTACTTAGAGACGCTAACAGTTCTCTACCCCAGTTTTTTGAGGCCTCCCACCGAGGCGAACCGGGTTCAGTCCGCGGGCGGGTCATTCCCGGATTTTTCGCACGTGGGAATCGTGCCGGACGATGTCGCTGGTCGGCGGGTTTTCTCTGGGATCTCCCGTTTACCCCGCCGCTCCTTCATTCTGACGCTACTCCATATTCACCTCAATCACCCTCATTGTCTGTCAACACCTCGTTGTTAAGAGCCGCCCAAATCTCTTCGCTCACTCACTCATTCTCCTACCTGTTAAGGAAACTGAACAGGTAGGCTCTATAAATGCTATTTTTTAACCATTTTCACGATTTTTTTCTCTTAGAATGAAATTGATATCATAAAAACAAAACTGTACAGGCTTAGAAGAAAAAAAATTTCTGGCAAAAAGTCGTATTCCCAGGATATTTATTTGCTGAGATACGCGAAAACGCGCAAACATCGAATGTGCAGAAAATATGCTCGGACTACTAACTCTTGAATTAGTACTCTTGGTTGGACCCCCCATATCCCCGAGACGTCTCTGTATCTCAGAATAGATAAGTACACAGAGACGAAATTGCGTGGCGGTTTGTTTGATGCGGGCGTAATCATCCTCTGATTGGCTGCGCGAAGTTCTGGGAACGGGCCTTTTGTCTGATTGGCTACCGCGTGCTGCGAGATGTTCTCTATTGGCTAGAATTGCCGGCTGGCGAGTAGGTCACCAGGCGCTGATTGGCGAACGGCGTTCCAACATTTTGGTGGCCAATGACGCCATTTTGAAGGCGTGTGCGGCTGGAGTTCGCGTAGTAAGCGGGTGTTTCACGTCTGTATTCTCAAGTAATCTGTGTCTACTGGTCCGTAGAGGCACGCCAAACTCCGCTCGAAATCCGAAACATTCGATGAGACTAATCACTGAAGATTATGAAAAGCTGCTGAATATGCTACTTCAGTTTCACTGGTCCACTTGTTGTTTATACTGATATGCCGTGAATCTGGCCGTTCCAAGTCGCTGATTTGTTTGTGTACGAGCGTTATTCGGAAATTAAGGTTCGAATCGCCGTGGCTAATCGAATGTCGCGCGAACATTGTAACGCGCATGCGCACCGACTCCCCGCATGCCTTGCTCGTCAAACGACGCCATTTGCATTGGTATTGTTGCAGTGTGCTGTTTACAGTGTCAGTTCAAAATGTTAAAAATAATTGATTAACCCGCCGACTATGAAATACGGTAAATGATTCGGTTTTTGACAGTAAGGAACGTTTCAGCAGCGGAAGTTCGTCGACAGATAAGTCAAGTGTATGACCCCAATGCGATGAGTGACAGCAAAGTGCGTAAGTGGGTGAGAGCTTTCAAGGACGGACCGGAAAATGTCCGTGATGAACCGCGATCAGGCCGACCATCAGCGATCACAGAATATTTGGTCAAAGCCGTGGATGAAAAGATGCGTGAGGACCGGTGATTCACAATTTCAACTTTAGCATTGGAATTTCCGAATGTGGGTAGAACAACTTTGCACAAAATTGTCTCTGAAAATTTGCAATTTCACAAATTGTGCGCACGTTGGGTTCCCAGGCTGCTTACTGAGGAACACCAAATGAAAAGAATGGCTTGTGCTCTTGATTTTTTGGACCGATATCATAAGGAAGCTGATCAATTTTTAGAGAAGATTGTCACAGTGGACGATACGTGGGTTTCTCACATGTCACCAGAGTCTAAACGTTAGTAAATGGAATGGCGTCACCCAACAACACCAGTCCAAGTCAAGGCCAAGCGGACAATCTCAACACGCAAGGTTATGGCAACCGTGTTTTGGGATAGACATGGAGTCGTGTTAGTCGAGTTTATGCAGCATGGGACAACAATCAATGCAGCCGCTTACTGCGCTACCCTGACTAAACTTCGACGTGCAATACGAAATAAGCGACGTGGCCTTCTGACGTCTGGAGTTTTGTTGCTGAATGACAATGCCAGACCCCATTCTGCCATTCACACCCAAAATCTGATTAGATCTTTTGGATGGGAACAGATTGACCACCCACCGTACAGTCCAGACTTGGCGCCGAGCGATTTTCACTTGTTCCGCTACCTAAAGGCGTTTGCCTTTAGGCAGGCAAGCGCTTCGCCACAGATGACGAGGTGAAAGAAGCAGTCACAGACTGGTTATCCTCACAGGCGGCAGACGTCTCTTGTAGAACGCTATGACAAATATGGAAACTACGTAGAAAATTGAGAAACATGTAAAGAATTAAATAAAAAACGTTTTTTGAAAAAATTTGTAATGGTTTATGTTTTATAAGAAATCGGACCTTACTTTCCGAATAACCCTCGTATTTCACCGACTTCGCAGAAAAAAAAATTATTTATGGCTCTATTTGTGTTTTACTAACACAAAACACAAATTATTACCTAATGAGGTGAAAGAAAGGGTCTGCCAGTACGTAACGAGGCCCATCCATTTTTTTTTTGAAAAGGCGCCACGCGACGGAAATGATAACATTTAGAAAACCCTAATGCCAGTTGATATATCTTGTTATGACATTAAACAAATTTCTTGTAACATGACACTCGTCTGAACTTGAGTTATTGAGGAGGCGTTGCAAGAACTCTACAGTGATGCCTCACAAATTGGGCATACATAAAACTTTTGGTAAAGTTTTATCTCATAACAATAAAAATTGCAGATAATAGTTGACTAAATGCGTACTTAAAACTAATCTGCGAAGATAGTAACATTACCATGTGCCACCAGTATAATTCGCAGATAACCCTGACACCATTCTAAGGACTTCAGTTCTTCTCCTTGTTGCAGTGCTGTTTGTAACACATATTGTTATTGTTCCTCTTGATTATTAGCATTGGTATCGGGTAATAGCTATATGTGAGCTTAACATATGAGAGACCAACCAAAATCCAATCCGTTGTCCAAACACTGACTAGAGCTTCCAAGTATCTTGAATAAAATTTTTTATTAATAAAATAACAATTTTAAAAACAAAAAAATTAATTAAAATAAAGAAATGTTATAAAACTTATTAATAATCTAGCATTTATCACTCAGCTAAACTGAACTACCGGGGACTTATTACTGAGATCGAAGCTTCCTGAACCTGTAAAGCAAGGGCTTTATTTAGGTATTTAGCTAATAAATAGACTTATCTGTAGATGAGAACTGTTGCATTTTGCGAGTCTAATTAAACGGTTCAAGCTTTACTATATTATAATTTATAACTTCCTGGTTGAACGGCTCTTGACTGATTACAAATTCACGTCCATAATTATTCTTCCAGTACATCAGAATTATTTGCAAGATGAAAATTCAAACTGGAGGCGGTTGCTTAGGCTTGAAGTTCTCCTAGTTCACGTCCGGACGCAAGTCTAAACTCGCTCGTCTCGACTCTTCTCTTCTCCGAGACTCAAAACGAACAAACCTACACCGAACGAAAATAGCTTCCAATAAAAAAACCTTTCTCTCTTGTATCTTTATATATACAAACATATATATAACACACAGATAAATATATCTAGTCTATCTATATAAACAAAATTTTGTGCTGGTAAACGACATACTTGTTTATAATTGAATCAATTTTAAATATTATGTTTGCATATGTAATGAGGTATATATGGAATAACTGCAAAAGAAATTGTTTTAGGAAAAGAAGATTGCGTATGTGATTAGAGAATGAAAAAAAAACAGCTGTTGATTTATTGTTGTATACAATTAAAACCTCTGAATTTTACTATCATTGAGGTTACTAACTTTCACATATTTGGGATAAGCCAAATTAATTTGACATACATACTGAACACTATCATTTAACACAGATGAACTTTATGCTGCGTGCCTAACTACTCTGTAAGCCTAACAGTTTATCAGCAGAAAATTCTTTACTAGCATCGAAATCACGGTCCTTTTCTGTGTAGTACCAACATAACATGTGTTTCGTAGCTGGGACCCCAGCTTATGGTGAGAGAAGTTTTGGGCTCGTATCCTTTATAAGGCATGCATGAGGGTGCCGATCTCAGGTGTGAGTTCGTGTTTAGTTTAGTGTGTAGGGGGTCTTCGATTAGCTGACACTCATCAAGCGAGGTGTTAATAAGCAGCAATAAAAAATTAATTTTATGCGAAACGTATTCAACTGACGGAAATGCGGCATTTGCTACAAGGGGATTCGCCATTAGTCCGGTGTTTTCCCTAAATGCCTATTACACTGAAGAGCCAAAAAAAACTGATACATCTGCCTAATATCGTGTAGGGTCCCCGCGAGCACGCAGAAGTGCCGCAAGACGACGTGGCATGGACTCGACTAATGTCTGAAAGGATGCAGGAGGCAATTCACACCATGAATCCTGCAGGGCAGTCCACAAATCCATAGGAGTGTGAGGCGGTGGAGATCTCTTCTGAACAGCACGTAGCAAGGCATCCCAGATATGCTCAATAATGTTCATGTCTGGTGATTTAGGTGGCCAATGGAAGTGTCTAAAGTAAGAAGAGTGTTCCTGGAGCCACTCAATAGCAACTATCGACGTGTGGGGTGTGGCATTGTCCTGCTGGAATTGTCCACGTCCGTCGGAATGCACAATGAACATGCATGGGTGCAGGTGATCGGACAGGATGCTTACGTATCTGTCACTTGTCAGAGTCGTATCTAGACGTATCAGGGGTCCCATTTCACGCCAACTACACACGCCCCATACCGTGACAGAGCCTCCACCAGCTTGAACAGTCCCCTTTTGATATGTAGGGTCCATGGATTCATGAGGATGTCTCCATACCCGTACACGTCCATCTGCCCGATACAATTGGAAACGAGACTCGTCAGACCAGGCAACGTGTTTCCAGTCATCAACAGTCCAATGGCGGTGTTGGCGGGCCCAGGCGAGGCGTAAAGCTTTGTGTCGTGCAGTCAACAACGGTACACGAGTGGGCCTTCGGCTCCGAAAGCCCATATCAATTATAGTCCGTTGAATATTTCGCACACTGGCAATTGTTGATGCCCCAGCATTGAAACCTGCGCCAATTTGAGAAAGGGTTGCACGTCTGTCACGTTTAATGATTCTCGTCAGTAGTCGTCTGTCCCGTTCGTTCACGATCTTTTTCCAGCTGCAGCGATGTCGAAGATTTGATGTTTTACCAGATTCCCGATATTCACGGTACACTCGTGAAATGGTTATACGCGAAAATCCAAATGTTATCGCTACCTCGGAGATACTATGTCCCATCTCTCGTGCGCCGACTATAACACCACCTTCAAACGCACTTAAATCTTGATAACCTGCCATTGTAGCAGCAGTAACCGATCTAGCTGCCGACCGCATCGCGTTACTCTGATTGGTTCCATGCCTCTGTTATTTGCATACGCACGCCTATACCAGTTTTTTTGGCTCTTCAGTGTATGTTGTATAATGCTAAGGAATAAAACGAACACAAAGAAGGTAGTGTTACATATTCTTACAGTCAGCTTGTGTTCCTGACATAGAGAAGTCACCTTTACATCTACTATTCGACAAACTGAATGCTTTCTTGTTAACAGTGTGGCGTGGCATGATGCCAGTCAATCATAGTGTGTGACTGTGTTGGTGTGGAGGCAACGTTATTGACAGACATTACATATTTCAGATCATAGACCACGGGGACGTAATAAGAAGTGATGTAATCTACTTCTGTTCTACAGATTAATTAAATTTCGCCTTTGACGTTTTCAGCCAGTCGAAAACGAACGAAATAAAGGAAGTTCCTTTTTTTATCATGGATAACGATTTCACACCGAACATTGTGGTGGACGTGCGACATGCCCGACTCGCTGTCTTGAGGTCACATCGGGGTCACGGTGGCGTAGCGGTTATGGTGCTCGCCTCCCATAGTTTCGGACGATGCCGCTGGTCAGCGGGTTTTCTCGGGGATCTCCCGTTTCCTTCGCCCTTGCATTCCAGCGCTGCTCCATTTACACCTCTCTTCACCCTCGTCGGCTCTCAAGACGCGAATCTCCCCACTCCACTCCACTCCACGTCACAAGTTAGAGATTTCGGCCGTCTATAGTACTACATACTGTTGTTTTTCTGTATATTAATGCGCTCTTTCCTGTATCCCCACACATAATTTAAGAACCTGAAATCGGATATATAAAGATCACTTATGATTACGACATTTGACAGTGCCCTAGAGTATTGATCCACAAAACGGTGCTTCTAGGGGAAATACCTACTTAACAATATTAAACGCATCAAGGTCACATCCTGCCGTAAGGAAGCGTCGCGGCGGTGATGGAAAATAGCATAAACAAGATTCGCGTGTGTCTGTTTCCTCGGAATTCCAAGCCGCGACTATAGGGTTTTAGTACAGAAATATGTACTGTAAGGATACAGAATTGCCGCCATAGTTTAAAACACTGTCTTGCAGAATAACAAACATCGTGAACCGAGGACTACTTACAGCGATATCTGCTGACTTTGACCACTTTCAACGACCACATTTATGTTTCAATTTTCAATAACCGAATTATTGAATGGGGAACAAACTATCGACTTTCATTTCTGTCCTGAAAAATGATTTTTTAAATTAGAACAGATACATTTGTCTACAATGAGACACGAATTACAACTAGGGAAGCCTCTTGAAACTTCTTCGCTGACACTTTACATGCACGATGCCGTATCCTAACATGGCTTTCTGTCAAGGAAAATGAGAAGAAATATTTTAACCGTATAAAATGGGTGGCTTTTGCACATAACATGATTTGCAAGCTAGTGTATTGCAAGAGGCATCAACTAGTGATACGGGTTTTTATCATCGTACTACCAGGTCGTCATCGCCGTGCCATATAATGCTTACTATTTCTTATCTATTTTATCCCGTCCATTTCCTGTTCGTTATTTTGGGATTTACAAATTCTGCCAGATTAAGCTATGGGAACAACGGAACTAATTATTTTGATTTTCTTAACATATGGACATTATCGAGTAATGCAAAGCTGTTTCGCTGTGCTCTGAACCTGCCGTCGTCTTAATGGTTAGGCACTAACATGCCATACGGATGTACTTGGTTCAGTCTTCACCCTTCTGTGAATAGGAAACTTGTCCGAACGGGAATTCTCATGTAGGAATTGAGGTAAACACTATTGTGGGGTGGGACTTTCCTCAGGGTACTCCGCTTTCTTACCCGGTTCTCATTCCGCCGCTGTTTCACACTAGCCTCTGACATTCTTAAGGTTGGTCAAGAATTGCAGGTATGTTGTCATTTTGCGGTGTCTTGCTACACTTGACGTCACTCTCCCCTCTTAAAAGCTGTTGAAGGTAAAGTAAGCACTTTTGGAATCAACCTTTGAAAAAAAAAATTACTGCCCATAACTGTATAAGTGCTTTGCAGTACACAGCTGCATATAGTCCCACAGTTAAGTTGGCAGCCAACTAGGTGAACTAGTTCTTGGTCTTAATATTGTACTGCGTGTGAATTTTTTTAATTTGTAATTAATTAAAATAGTGTTGTTTGTTTAATATTAATTTGCTTATTAGCAACACATTTTCATTCGAAACAATTGTCACGGTTTCGCTTGGATGATGCATGAATAAGCTGATTAGGCCGATCACAATGTTAATTTTACAAATGGCAAAAGAATGCAAAATTAAAAGGAAATTAGATCCAAAGCAGCGCTTTCAAAAGTGCTCAGTTAACCGCGAACAAGCTTGTATTCTCAAAATGTAAACAAGAGAGCAGATGTTGAGTTAACCTCTAACAAACTCGATTCTTTAATCCTCGTAATCCTCGATCAGAACATGTTATTGCACGAGGTGTGTGCGATACGTGATGGAACTGGATACCCCTGAAGCTGAACACGTGGTGGGGACATATGAGCGAAGCGGCCGTTAGGTAGGTGTTCTTGAGGATTCCGGAGTATGCAACACTCGGTCCGTCCTTCTACGTTGTTGGGTTTGTCTCTGGACTTTGGTGTTGGAGAAAGCTGTTATGTTATCTTCCAGAGGTCATTAGGGCCGCGGTTGTGTAGTGGTCAGACTACTCGTCGCCTCCCGCCTAGGCGAACCGGGTTCGATTCCCAGCGGGGTCGCATGTGAGAATTTTGCCGGACGATGCCGCTGGTCGGTGGGTTTTCTCGGGATCTTCCGTTTCCCCCACCCTTGCATTCCGGTGCTGCTTCCTACTCACCTCACTTCATCCTCATAGGCTCTCAAGACCTTGGTGTTAAGAGCCGCCCAAATCGCATCACTCACTCATTCCAAAGATCATAGTGTAAAAATACAGCAGCGTGGGCTTAGTGTTGAAATATTTTGGCGAATTGACACATATGTCCGACAAAGTGTTTGAAACTGTTAAAGTATGTCTACGACGAAAATTCTACCCCACGTACGGGATTGTTTGGATGACAAACGATTTAAAGAAGGTCGGGAGGTGTAAGATGATAAACTTCCAAGTTGCCCTAATGAAAATATAAAAAAAATTTATTGGAAATATGAACATTCGGATAATTTCAGGCATAGACAAGGACAAAGAGATGGCAAGGCAAATTTAGCACGATTGATTGAATGTGACCAAATTGTGTCCAGATTTTAGCATAGCTGTGCTCGAGCGTTCCCCATATTCGCCAGATCTGGCTCCGTGTGACTTTTGCCTGTTCCGGAAGGAACACATTTCCATTCTTTTGAAAAAGTAAGAAGAAAAAAAATGTATGTAAACCAGTTGAAGAGTACAGCAGTTGATAAGCTGCAGTACCGCTTTTAACAGAGAAAAGTACATATGCAACGGTGTATTTAGTGGAGGGAAGAATGTCCAGGGCGATTAAAGGTGTCTACATTGTAAAATGTTGACGATGAACCGTAGTTTTCTAGCCAATCCCGCGTAAACTGCGTTCCAGTGTGTTTGAAATCCTGGTTTTTTTGACGAAACTGGTATACGTGCCCCCAGTATGTTTACCTACGAAAAGACGCCATACCCCAGATTATGACGGAATTGTACTTTAAAGTTACAACGCATGCTGTTTTGGAGCCCTCAAATATAGTTAAAAACAGCTTTTTTTTCAGACCGCCATATCTTCAAACATAGTATCCGGGCACGGATCGAACTACGATTGGAGCCTGTATTGAAATTCGCTACAGACTTTTCATCAATAAAATTATAGGTTCACCGCTGAAAGTCCCATAGGTTCACGCAGCACTACGAGAACACTGCACGCCAGTTCAGAGCCCTGCGCGTAGCGGCGATGGCGCTCTTGTAGCGCGTGCCAGCGTAACCCTTAGACCCATTACGCACTGTCGACTGTGGCTTTCTATAGTTTAAATAGGTGTTTACGCACGTGGTTGCCGGTCGCCGCGCAGTGGCGACGCTCAAGCCACTGGCCCGGTCGCCGCGACCAATAGGAGCACGGGTGCAAATGCGAGCGTTCACACGACGAGCTACTTTCAAGGCGATCGGACGCCGCGTAGAAAAATGGCTCTAGCTTTCGATACAGAGGAATTTATATTAGAAATAGAATGCCGCAAAGCTGTTTGGGATTTATCGAGTGACGAATATTCCAATAATCGAAATTTGAAGAAAAAACAGTGGGAGGAAATAGTGGACTTATTCGGAGGTGAAGGATTACTAGATAAAGAAAAAAAAGCCTTAGGTAAGTTACTTATATTTAATTTATTGTTTAATGAATTCTGCTCATATGCCAAGATAATTGATCCTCAGTCACAAAATAATCAGCAAATACGTTTCTATAGGATACACCGCGTCGAGTAGCCCTTTGGATACCATTTGGCACTTCTTCTAAGCCAGGAATGGTCAGGGTATCTCGAACTTGTACCCGTCTATCTCTCGAACATAGTTGTGAAGAACGCAACATGTTTCAACAATACTAATTACTAGATCCAAATTGGCATTAATAGGTCTGTGAAAAATCTGCCATTTATTTGCTAATATACCGAATGAACATTCGATATATCGTCGAGCACGAGAAAGTCGATAATTAAAAATTGTTTTCTTCCTTGTTAAATTTGATCCACCAAACGGTCGCATAACTTTATCAGATTGTCCAAATGCTTAGTCACCAACAATAAAAAACTGTTCTGGTGTAGGATTTTGTGATGGAATAGGTTTAGATTCCGGAATTTGTAAACCATTTTTGATAAAATGTTGAGTTCCGAAATATAGTGGAATCGCTATCTTTTCCATAGGAACCGACATCTATGTATATGAACTTGTAGTCAGCGTCACAAATGGCAAGTGAAATTATAGAAAAAAGTGTTTATAATTATAACACATTGATCCACTGTTATATGGTTTTGTAGTTCGTGTGTGTTTACCATCAATTGCACCTATGCAATTCGGAAAATTGGCACGTGAATTCAAGTCGTCTGCAATTTTTAACCAATGTTCTCTTGTCGGCTGTGGAAAAAACATAACTTTCAATACAACCCATATAAAATTACAAACTTCTCGTATTATTTCAGCAATAGAAGATATCCCAAGTCTGTATCAGCCACTTCCAAGATATCTGAAACAAAAAAAAACATGTTCAAACATTATAATGATAAATTATATTTATTTCCTCACTTGGCATATAAACACTTTTATATAACTTATTTGTTTTTATTTACAGGTACAAACAGTTTAAAAAAAGTGGAAAAATATAATAAGCTGTTTTGCTAGAGAAACACGAAGACTTAAAAATACTAAAAGCGGCTCTGCTGTTTCTCATAAAACTCCTTGTATTTATTACTAACAACTGTTGTTTTTGAGGAATACTGTTGGTAATTTGAACACAGAGAGTAGTATTGCGGATGAACAGTCGACAAATGATGAAGAACCTTTAGGACCATACTCCCGAGAAAATATAATCGGAAGAAAAAAGAAAAAGAAAACATCAGATGATGGCACAAGAGAATTATTGGACACTTTAAACAAATGTATTTATACGCGTAACAATAGAGAGAGTACTTTGGAACAAGATGAGGATAGGATGTTTCTTCTGTCCCTTTTATCATCTTACAGGAAAATCCTCGACCACAGAAAGCCAGCTGCGAAAATTCAATTAATAACTATAATCGATTCTTTCGGTACCTCTACTCCACAAAATGCATACGTAAACACAGTGTGGGGAAATTATAATGAGTATGAGCAAAGTGGTTACTGCACACAAGGGGCCGGGTCTTCTACTGCACCAAGTCAACAACCACGAGCACGGCCTGAACCACGGAACTCCTACCCACTACCAACTCGAGCTCAGCTACAGAACTACGCACAACCCACTCGAGCTTCAACATCATATGAACGCCCAGAATCGCAGTTATCTACTGCTTCAAGTGCATCTCAAGATTCAGAAATAATGGATTTATTTTAAACTACGATTTTAGTTTTTTTTTTTGTAATTAAACTTAGTTATGGCATTAATTTAAACAATTAAAAATTTTTTAAAGTTATCAAATAATGNTTATGGATTTATTTTAAACTACGATTTTAGTTTTTTTTTTTTGTAATTAAACTTAGTTATGGCATTAATTTAAACAATTAAAAATTTTTTAAAGTTATCAAATAATGAAGATTTTTTAACTATAGTGACTTACCTTAGTGTTATAAATAATTTTTCTTCCGGAGAAACACAGGGTCGCATATTATTATCTGTGCCAGTTATATATGGTTTCAGAAGACACAATAGCTCATCAAACGAACGCACAGACATTCAAGCGTAATTAAAAAATTTACGTGGGTACTTTATTACGTCTTCATAAAATAAATTGAACATTCCTTTTTTTCTTCGTTCTTGCAGCATAGGATACACCCAAAACTCTCTTGCTTTTTTTTTTTCTCTTTGAAATTAGCAACGCTAGTATTACAATTTCTTCGACGTCCATTCTGCACGAATGTACAAGAAACAATGTCGCTCAGCTTGGTCTCCCGGTTAGTATGAAAACATTTTGGTCGTCGAGAGACCGAGTCGCCGGCGACCAGGCGACAGTGCGTTATCACCCTTATAGCTCCCGCGCTTCTCGACCCAAAAAAAGAAGAGAAAAACGATGCAGGCAGACGGGACCCTCAATACCTACACTTCGTGTGTGGCTATGTTAAAATTCAAGATATCGATGCTTAACGAAAGCGTAGGCACCTAAAGCAATAGTCTGAATGATAGATCGTAAATTATGCTACACAGAGCAATGCTATTGGCTTAGTGAACATATATTCGGAAATGCATCGTGTGAACGGCAGACGTGTTGGGTATTGTTTCAATTGTTCTTAGGAGACAGTGAAATTCACAACCGCACGTCCGTTGAGAGAGAGAGAGAGAGAGAGAGAGAGAGACTTTAATTGTTGCAGCATACTGAGCGTGAGCGGCAGGTACTGGCGACCAAATACAATTCATTGCACATACTATCAATTTTCGTGACAACTGTCAACTGTACACGGTAAACCGCAATTCTTTACATCTCCAAAGAGACACTGGTGCTCAAGTGCTCCTCGAAGAACGTCCAAGTGTCTTCCAACACGTTCGGCAGAGCATCATCAGCAGGTGCACGTTATGTTAACAAAGTAACTGACGTCATTTCTCACAACTACCGTTACATACATTATATAAATGCGAAATGATGCCAGCTTTACATAATTATATATATCATCCCTGTTTGACAAGCACAATTACGACCATTCACGTAACAGCAGTGCTTATGTGCACATCATGGCGTCCTAGGAATACAAGAATTGCAACACTCGGTACACATTTACTAGCCTCTACCGTTACCGTACATCCTCATTTGTGATACAACCTGGTAACCTGGGGTTAACGGAACAACGAGAATTCGCAAGTTGTTACTACCTGAGGAAAGGTCAACCTGAATGGAATGGTAACGGTAAGGTTTATTCTACTCAGTTAAGGAACAAAACAAGATTAACGAGATTCATTATGGGAGAGTGTGGCATTGGGAAACTTTAATTAATAGTTTTTAGCTACGTAAATCATTAAAAAGGAATATTTTATTTAGTTACGAAGTGTTATTTTTTTATGTATGATTATTGCAATTATCCTGTTTTTTAACTTTGAAAATAGAGAATATTTGGTACCTTGCCGACACTAGCGCTCACCTAGTGGCGAAAATGTTCCCTTTGCCAAACTTTTAATATTGATCTTCCAAACCTGTAATAGAAGTAACTTAGTAATTGTGTTAAGCAATTGCCCTGTTAGATGTATGGATGATTCCTGATCAGGAATGTCGGAGAGGAAATGTAGCAGACTGAGTGCGGACTCGGGAGTACCTCGCGATACATTACCGCTGTTTCAAACATCGAGGATATTGGAGAGAGTTCTGTAATGATTACGTAATTCGAAGAAAAGGCACCCGTTGTCGGTGGCATGTAAGGAACACCGGCATGTCTGTGCCTGATTATTTCTTGAAAGGAAGATATTCAATCTCACATTCCTGCCTGCAACAGCTCGATGTGTTTCGTAAGAGGTAGTGGTGATTCCACGGGACATTTTTGCCGACGCAAGGCTTCCACGCGAGCCGCTGTTTGAACTTTCTTCCAATGCCAATGCGTTTCACTGAAAAGTAATTTTAGTCGTGTCCCTACTGCTGACTAGCAACAATGTTAAAAAGGTAGATAAAACAAAACAACATACGTTAATTACGCAGCAATGTCTCCACCGAATTTTTTAACATTCATTGTTTCGATTACGTAGTACCACCGTTGAATATAAAAAATTATATTATAATTTTTAACCAAGCTATGTGATTTAAAATAGTACGAGTGTTAAGTATCCCAAAACTCCCAATTTATTGGTCGGCACATAATGTTTTAATATGTTTATAATGTCACACTGATCGAAAAATCAGAGCATTTAAAAATACTGGTTTTTCATCTTACCGAGTGTATTGCACCTCATAAGTGCTTCATTTATATTATAAACAGTGTTTTACCGCGTATGATTAAGATTTACTGCCCAAGCCATGGAAATAATAACTTGAAGAAACGATATAATCAGACGTTTGCCCCTGAAAAGTAGGTCCTGACGTACGAAAAATTTAAGCGTCTAAATACATGTGTGTACATAAAGCGAATAGGCAAATACTGACTTAATGCCAACGTGATAAGGCAAAAACGACAGAGCAAAGTGTGTGGATAACCTTGTTTGAGAAAATGATCACCCCGATAAGTGTAGCTCTGATCACTGGTGTGTTGTAAATGTGATAGTTCAAAACGTAATCGTAGAGTGAATTTTTTGTTTGTTTTTAAGGGGGGGGGGGCGCTCATGCAAGAAAAATGATTTCCCTACTACGGAAAATATTTTCCCTCCCTAAAAAGTAATGATGCATAAGAATAAAGTTAAATAGTGGTTTTTCTTTATTGGTTCTCTATCCTGGATAAGTTTGTGCTGTTATACTCGTAATTGTGGTCGTAGAAAATTGCCAAAGTCAGCAAAACATTTTGTAAGTTGCCCTCTATGAACGATATTAATTCTTCTATAAAACAGTGTTTTAAAGTATAACGACAAAGCTGCATCTTCTCTGAGCAGATTGCTGTTATAAAACCCTATAGCCACCGCTTAAAATTCTGAGGAAACAGAACAAACTCGAAGCTTAAGCTATTTTCAGTTGCCGTGGCAATGCTTCCTCCGGACGTGACCTGGGGGCGTTAACACTTTTTGCTATGGACGTCTCTTAAGTTCAGCTCGCTTCTGAAAATCTTGTGTTTGGAACACTCATGGCGAGTCTGAAAGTGCTAGTAAAAAGGCAAATAAAAATGAGTATTTAAATAATGAAAATTCATTGGGACTTCTTCTCCTATACAAATTTACTCAAAAATGTAATTTATTCAATGTAGGTAGAAAATATTCAACTCAACTATTCATAGAAGTCCGTAGTTAGACGTATAATCCGGGGCACTAACAAGCACTCTTTGTATGTGGGCCCGCGAGAGTGTGATCATTGCACCGGGAGGTTAGATATTCGATCCCGACCCTGATGCACTGCAGACGGTTTCTCCACTGGGGTTGTGTTTATTTCGCAATCCCAGATGAACACAGTGTGCCTTCCGAACTCGCCGCTCGCTAGAGCAATGCCATGCTTGACTTATCGCGTGTATAATGAGAAAATAAATGTGCGTGCCTTCGCTGCGGCGAGGCGTATTATTTTCAGGAAAAAGTGTTGGCCCTCGGAGGCTGTGATCGCTGCGGTGTCAGTACTACAAAGTCGACCCGGGAAATGCAATTAAATTTTTTTAATACTTACGGCCATTGACAACCTGAAGTAACAGCAGAATTTTAATAAAAATCTGATGCATCCGTGTCTTGCTAGGGTTTCGCACCCGAAACGCCGCGATGCGAAGTTGACGTCTCAGTGCCTCTTGTCACAGAGCAGAGGCCAACCACTCAAACCACGACGTGACCCCCGTGCAACCCCAAAAACCCAATAGATTAAGAGAAAGAAGGGGGCTGCGGTGGTTGTAGTGGTTAGACTGCTCGCCTGCCTCCTAGACTCCCGACGGGGTCGCCCCCTGGACCTTCGCGTGTGGGAATCGTGCCGGACGATGCCGTTGGTCGACGGGTTTTCTCGGAGACCTCCTGTTTCCCCCGCCCTTGCATTCCGGCGCTGCTCAATTCTCACCTCACTTCACCCTCATCGGCTCTCAAGACCCCGATGTAAAAAGCCGCCCAAATTTCTTCACTCCCTCACGAGACAGAAGCAACAATAGCCTGCCTTTTGGCAAGCACGGGGGGTAACATAATTTTCATGCTCCTTCCGATGTCAACGGCGGTGTACGATGCCGTAAAAGTCGTCCTTGATTACTGCCGCAGACGATTTATTTTCGCCACTACGGTATACTACAAAGGACATTTTATGACCGCCTTGTCAGTATTAGCTTGTGGATTCATGCGCGGAGTAATCGAAGCACGGCGGGCTCCGTGAGTGCGTATTGTTCCAGTGCCTCGATAAACAAGCGATAAGGTAGCTAAACAGCAGGAATGACGTCATGACTGTTGAGACATCACCAGAACCACGAAGACTTGCTTCCAGAGGAACGTTTGAACATTGCACTGAATAGCGTCAGCCTGTCGAGTAAATGTTAATAATGATTATTCGCCCGTTTTAGAGTATCATTCAATTCCGAATTTATTTTTTGACTGCATTAAAGAATTACATTTGTAAATTATCGGAAACCTACTCCCGCCGCACACAAGGCCGGATTGCTAATTTGCGACGACCAAAATAATATTTATGTTTTATATGACTATTTGACTTGGCGAAGTTTAAACTTGAACTTTTTGATGTGAATATGAACAAAAAAACCTTTTAAGGTTTTTTAAGGGGTTTCACTAACCCTAAAAAAACAAGAATTTTTTTTATATTTTTTTTATTTACATGAATACAAAGGAGTATCTTAATTTAAATCATATGCTCTAAATAGCATTCTCGTGTTCATCAGATTCGTCCTCATCTTCGTTCACATGGTCCTTAACTCCACTGAGAAATGTAGGCACCCGCACCATCCCAACTACGACATCATTGAAAACCTCTTTTGCTTTCTTGGGTTTTTTCCTTTTGCTTGTAATTATAGGATCTGAAGATATAAACATCCAGTGGAAAATGTCTGTATTTGTATTTATTCGAGACGTCTTCTTGAGTGAGACTGTCTCAATTTTTTATAGTCTTTGTGTCTGGCTTCTATTACATCTTCCGATAGTTGTCCCACGGGTAACGCAAGAGATTTTATTATATCAGCTCCGTGGATCAAAATCTTATATACACCTGCACTCATTCTGTACCAACCATAAAGATTGACCGCCATTTCAGCTGTGGCATAGCAATATGCCCCAAATTTTTCTTCATTTATATAATGGCCACATGAAATTGCACATAAAATATTTGAAAATCGTCCAATCAACGTTTGCGAGATTCCTGTTATTAGGGATACTTGCTCAGGGTTTTTGAAACACTTTCTAGCCGTGTTTCCATCATTACAATTACCTCCTCCTTGTTTTGGTTGGCAGACAACAAGCCCCATTTCTTTGAACAAATCGTTGCAAATAGATTTCTTCCTTTCTTTAGCCAATTATTGAGCTTCTTTGCCTCTGGCTTGCCATTGCTTTAGTTCTAATTTATAAGACATATGTAGTAAATATTCGTAGCATCTCAGATGAGCATGCAAGATAGAAAGACCAAATCGGTATGTATTTGTGTCAACTGCTCTCCTTTTAACATTTTGAAAATCATTCATTAAGATGGGCGTGGCTTTGCAAACGTTACAAGCTTGTGTGCTTTTTGTTTCAGTTAAAACATTTATCGTTTTGAGCGCTTGTCCTTGAAGCGGTCGGGAATATCTTTACTTTCTCGCCATTTTGTCACAAACACTTTCACGACATCTTTTAAATGTTTTACGAATGTTTCAGATGGGTCAATTACGCTTATTTGGTCCGTTATGTACTGTACTAATTGTTCATTACATTTTAATGACGAAAATTTAAAAAAAATGAGCGTCTCTTTAACATTAAAAACAGTTCATTTCTATGAAACTTTCTCTCCTGCAGAGTAGGGTGAGCGCGACTACCTGGAAATAAACAGCTTNTTAAAAAAATGAGCGTCTCTTTAACACTAAAAACAGTTCATTTCTATGAAACTTTCTCTCCTGCAGAGTAGGGTGAGCGCGACTACCTGGAAATAAACAGCTTTATTTAATAAACGGGCAGTGAAGGGGACCAGTTTTTTGATTTTTTGTAATTCTTATGAGTTGTTGTCACTTAGGAATTGTAACATGTAATGGATCTACGTGGAACTTTTTGTGAAAAGTCTGCAAACTAAATTATATATATTTTTTTTCGTACAAAATATGTCTTTTTTCAAATCGATATAACTACCTGATTTATTGAGACAATTGACAAAAAAACAATAATAATAAGAAATACATACCTGACGCTTCACCTTCCATGTTTTAAACTTCAGTATTTCCGGACGCAGAACACAACACATGCGTAGTTACTCCGTCAAAGTTATGGGCGCAACTGGCTCACGCTTGCCGTGCGAGAAACAGTGAGGCAAAGCGCGCCAGCACTGGCTATTGTGTTGCTTCCTCGAACCTTTTTTATTACGGTTCTGTCTTTTCACTATTCTACTACCTAATACCAAGTGTTTTGTTTTATTTTAAAGCAACGAAATTTTTTATTTTTGTCCTCGTAAATGAGCAATCCGGCCTTGTGTGCGCCGCACTGAAACAGGCCTTGAATTCAATAATTATGAATACGCGAAGACTGCTTCAAACAATTTCGGATTGTAAACAGCTATCATCATCGTCGTCATCGTCGTCCTCCTCCATCCATCATCCATCAAACATATATACATATTATAAAACTCAACGTCTCTCTGTCTGTTTGTTAGTGCGCTTATCACTCGAGAACCACGTATCCGATTTACGTGTTTTTTTTTTTTTTTCATTCATAGCTATGTTCTCTGGCCAGGTTTTAGTGTATATTGTGTTACGTAAAGTAACATAGGAATAAGCAGTGACGATAATAATGAATCAAGTCGGAAAAAGGTTTGCCGCCAGCGCGCTCTCTTGCAATACGCTATCTAAACCGTTAAAGATGGAACAATATCATGAAGTAAAGAATTGTGCAGAATAAAAATACCTAAAAAAAAAAACTCCGCGGCAGCATATATCTATATACAGGCTGATTCTAAAATCATGGGACAAACATTATTGAGGGTTGGTAGAGCTCACTAAAACAAACAATTATTGTATAGGAATATATGGGCGGAAGTGACGCGTTGAGGCACAAACACAAAAACATAACACATTAACGGAAACATAAAATGTTCATTAGCAGCATACTTAACGAGTGATTCCGTACAGAAAATGTTAAAACAGTTGCTGGAAATGCATCCACCAACAGTCACGCATGCTTGGCGACCTCTACATATGGCGTGATTGGCTGACAATGGTGGCGTGCGTGAAATACCCGGCGTATTTGAATCTGTTCGCCAATCACTCCACCGACGCTACCAAGCTTGCATTACTGTCGGTGGTAGCAATTTTGAGCAATTATTATAAACATTGATGTAAAAAGGCATTTAGCGGCGACGTTGTAAATAAACAATGTGTTGCATTTCATGTGTTATTTTTGTGTTTGTGCCTCAATGCGTCACCACCCAGCCATATATTCCTATACAATAATTGTTTGTTTTAGTGAGCTCTACCACCCCTCAAAGTTTGTCCCATGATTTTAGAATCATCCTGTATAAAAGAGAAATACTAATAAGCGCTTTTACCTTTTAATTCACCGAGACGTCGAGTTTTATAATGTGTACAGAGTATAGAAGATTAACACTAAGTAAAATTCGACTTTATTTAAAAAAAAAAAACCTGAACAATAATTCTGTAGTCCACGCGAGCGGAGCCCCGGGCACAGTTAGTCATCAATACAATCTAGCGGAATTTTAGCGGCTTTTACCGTTAGTTCCAGCGGATTTTCAGCGGTGTAATAGTACAAGATCAGGCAACATATAGTCATACGCCGCGCCGCGCCGAATGTAGTGCTGGAGAGTGCAGGAGCGACGGCGACTGGCGAGTGTTCGCGTGGATTCGGCGGGCGACGGCGGACAATGAACGGGCGGAGGCCCGAACAACTGCGGAAAGTCATCAGGATACTTCCGGACAAGTACTGTTGCGGTCCGTGATCCACCTGTGTGTCGTACCAGAGGTGGGAGGAGTTCACGAGAGACTGATGCCACTGGTGCGCTCTGATGAGCTGTAGTAGAGCTATGCGACTGTGTAATAATGTTCACGTCACTCCTAACGTTTGATTTAATGATTAATGTAGTAATAAATTCTTCGGACGTTTTGAAACAAACCTTTGAAAAATTACCCCATTTATGGCGTATTTAATTATTTCCTAAACATGCTAGTTATGGATCATTTTCTACCTCTGTAAACATAGAAGTATCTTATTTTCGTTTAATTGAATTTCTACGTATATTTTATGTATACAATATAATATTTCATTTATAATACACACGAATGAAAACAGCGAGAAAAATCTGTGTTGGTAGCGGCCAGTAAGAAATAGTTCCCATGGAAAATATTATTACAACTTGGTGCTCACGAATTCGGTGCGTTGTCCTCTGGTGTAATTTTCTAGACTTAGTTAAACTTAGTTTGCACGAGGCGGAGGAATGTCACGGAAGTAGAACTTGAGCAGGGCTTCAGAAAAGTGCGAAGTAACCACGACTGGACCATAGTACTTGTTCTGTGGCGAAGCTATGGAAACGAGTCCTGAGCCTAACTGGCCGTCGCGTGTTGCGAAACGGGTATTCCCTATTGGTTGGGGCGGCCACCTGGCAAGTTAGTCTGCAGGCGCTGATTGGCGAACGCATTTTCGCTTTATATCTGGTAACTTGGGCCAATTTATTGGCGCAGGCGGCTAGAGTTCGCGATACACGCTTCCGTGTTCTTAAGCTTCTCTACCGGGCGTATAGGTCTTGTTATAAGCAGTCGTTTCTGTTAATTAAAAAAAAATCTATAGAATATGTTGTAATTTTTTTTTTCGGGACGGAAATGAAAGTAGATATTTTATTTCCGATTCTTAAATTCTCTACTGGGCGTCGTATAGGTCTTGTTATTAGCAGTCGTTTCTGTTAATTAAAAAAAAATCTATAGAATATGTTGTAATTTTTTTTTCCGAGACGGAAATGAAAGTCGATATTTTATTTCCAATTCTTAAATTTGGTAATTGAAATATAAATGAAGTATTGAAAAGTTTCAAAGTCAACAAAATCTCGAAGCAGCACTTTTTTCAGTATGCATTCTTCTGTAAAATAGTGTTGAAAGTTACAACGACAAAGCTGCATGTTTTCTGAGCAAGTTGCTGTATCAAAACCCCGTTGTCGGCGCTCGAAATCCCGAGCAAACAGAAGAAACGCGCAACTCGTCGCAATGCTTCCTTACTGCCGGACGTGACCTTGAGGCGTTTATGATGTTTTGCCAGCGAGGCTTTAAGTATTCTGTGGCTTTGCCAACCTCACTAGGTAATTCACGGGTGCAGATGTTGTTATTCGCGTGGCGAGTGTCTGCCGCAGTGCGCAGTCGCTTGCCTACAAGGGCGACGAAGAACTGAGCTGGAATGTCAGCATCAGAGGCCCCGCGTCCTACACCTACAGGCAGAACAAGGCATTTTTTAAAATATCCCTTGTAGCAGGCGAAATAAAAACTACGGTACAAATTACGCCCTAGCGGTATGTATGCAGTAAGTATGAATACAGAATGTTAAAGTTATTTTATTATTTCCCAAAACATTTTGTATTTAAGATGTAAGCCGTTACTAAATATATTTTAGAAATTGTTGGAATACCAATTTATTTTCTTATTTAAATCCAAAAGAGTTATTTTAGTGCTTTTTACATAATAATTATTAAAGAAGTTGCCATGGAAACAGCATCCAATAAAATTCAATTCCAAACGCTTTGAAGAAATTTGATGTGAAGATTCCGGACTTAAACAATGAGAGGCGTTAAGAATTCGAAGAGGTGTAGTCCTTATTTAAATTGTAAAAAAAAAAAAAATCCTTCTACATTTTCAATTTTTTTTTATTGTAAATTTTCAACAGTGATTTCTCCAACATCTTTATTTGTACTTCTGGAAAAAACTAAAAAAGAAAAATTTTTATTTTTCACATTTTAGTTTACACCGTAAAAAATCTGGCAACATATATCTCACAAATTATTTAATTATCCTAAGCCTAAGAAAGGTTTTCTCTATTAATCTATTTACAACATAGGTTTACAAAATACAGTTTAAGTTGACACTGAAAATTTTAGTCACCATAAAACATTACCCAGTACAAACAGTAACTCTGTCAGATTAGCACAATTAACGAGTAAAATACGTACTACATAGATCAGTACAAAAATCAGTTCGTATCTGCCGAAGTACAAATAATTTTCAACAAAACAAAGTTAAACTGTATATTTTGATCCAAAACTTACATAAATGTGCATCACCATATTGATTAATATAAAATCGTTCATCACCAAAACTTTAAGATCCATAAAAGCATACAATTTAAAAATTGTGACACAAATTACAAACTTAAATATATTACATAAGCTCCTCACTTAAAATTGACGTTATCAAACGTACATTAAACAGTTAATTATAATTATAGACAATATTTTAAAATATTTCAAATACTAATGAAGTTGACTAGAGATTATTAATGGAGCATTTAACCAAAGGAAGGCAGCCTAAGAAGTCCAGTAAAGCCTCCTTCATTAAAAATACATATTAAAAACCTGTAATTGATATTCGCATTAAAATACAACATCTTAGGAGGCAGTCAAAAGACCCATCAAAACTCCAATCGATTAAAAGGGACAACCACGTTTAAAAGGTTACTTATTTACGCCCAACGCGTGAGTCGTGAACACGCAGCAAAAACTATTTTCTTTAAGGTAAACTTGAGCAGCAGACAACAGTAAACACTACACGTTAATACAAACTGAAGTACGCAGCAAAGCTAGAATTTCGTTGAACCAAAACGAAATTTTGGCAGGTGACCAAAACCACAATTTAGAAAAACGCTAACTCACTGCATACCCAACACTACACAAAGTTACCCCACACAATTATTAAAAATACTCAAACAGACCCAAAAGACAAAGCTGCGTCCACAACTCACCGTTTCATGTTTCTCAACATTACGGCTGCACACGCAACGAAGCTAGTTAAAAGTGCCCCATATACACCCACATCCCAAGGACGGGTGAATTGATAATTTGACATATTGCAAAACTTCTCACAGCTCCAGTAGGCGTCGACCCGACGAGTAATTGTCGTAGGCTAGGCGTAGAATTATAAAAAGGCCGGCACAGAGTATGCACCGACTTATATTAACTTGCCCCTTTACCAAAAAAATGATGACGCACAAGGAGGGGAAACAAGGGAGGGTAATCAGGGAGGAAACGGGAGGAGAGCTGAGCCGAGTATAGAGAAAGCCACCTCGGAGAGTTTGAATACTAAAGACGTAAGCGCGACGGCGCTGGCGTCGCAACGTCCACCTCAATCTTCAAGTCACATTGACAATGTCGTCGACGAAATCCCAGAGGACGGTGGGCAGACAGGTGGAAAACCACTCAGCACCTTCAGAGTGGTCTCTCTCGAGCATAAGGTCGCAAAGCCGGCAGCAGC
>NQII01001440.1:453566-465119 GCA_002778355.1 Clitarchus hookeri | reverse complement strand
ATGGAGAAACCAGGAGGTCCTCCGCCAGCCCCAGCAGGAAACCCGTATCACTTCTCAGTTGACGGTGACTGTGGCGATAGGCGAGCTCACCTCGGCTCGGTGGGAATACGGGAAGTATAAAAAAAAAAGAACCAAGGATTAGAATGAGGAAAACGAAAACAACCGCAATAACACTGGAAGAAACAATGACGGGGAAACAATGCGCGTAAACAAAACTCCACAAAGCAACTAAGATGCAGGTACAAACATCAGCAATTTACAATTACTTTCGTTTCAAATAAGGCTTCAATTGAGAAACGTGTTCTTTCCTAAATAGCCGGTTAGAGGAGGGCAATACAAGATTAACTGTGTTAGGACCTAGAAATTTATTGATCTTAAGTGGGCCGATAAACTTCGGTATCAGTTTCTCCGTCAGATCCTTTCCCATATCTGCCAGTACATAATGTTTGCAAAGGACCAGGTCCCGTAGCTTAAAATTGACCTGTAATCTTCCCTGGTCCATTTTCGCAGTGACCTGCAGCTTTGCTGCCCCGAGCCTACGGTGGATCTCGTCGAGCAGGCGATCCCCATCAGCATCACCAAGGGGAGAAAGAAGAGAAGGGATATTCCAAATGTTAAGCAAAGGGTGACTGAGCGGACGACGAAGGAATGGGAGTGAGGGCGGAACTCCCGTGGAATCATGTAGAGCACTATTGAATCCCACATTTATGAAATACAAATCCTAATCCCACAAGGTATGATCTTGGTTATAGAAGATCGTTAAACAAGCTTAAGATTCTTGTTGAATCTTTCAACTTGATTACCCTTCGAACTGGAGGTAAACTGCTTGATACCCCAGCGAAAACACATGATCTTAAATACATTAGAATTGAAGTACTTGGCATTATTTGTAACTATTTCAACAGGAGCACTGAACACCTTCGACGTCTGATCGGTGAGTGCTCTGACAACAGATGACTCTTTCATGTTTCTCAACGGCAACAAAATGACAAATTTAGTAAAGGTATCCAACAAAAATAAAATGCATATATTACCCTTTTTGGACCTGATTAAAGAACCAAAATATCCAAGTGAACTGTGCTTTATGGAACCGGGAATATCTACGTGACCGCCTGCCCAACATTGGCACGTTGAGCCTGCTTACACTTTTGACAAATATCACATGAACGCACAAAATCTGATATGTCACCCCTCAGACTAGGCCAGGCAAAATGAACTGCGACTTTATTAAAGGTATTACTGACACCTAAGTGTCCCCCAAGCACAGAATCATGAAAGTAGGACAACACTATAGGTCTCAGTGACTCAGACACAACAATTTTACGAGCACGTCCACTCTTACCTGTGAAATACAAAATACTGTTATCTAACACATAAGAGAGTACGACACCATTACTCAGGTCACACAGAACCTGAGCATAGAAACAGCCATCCGCCTCAGCCTGACGCAACTTAACAAAAAACTCGGCGAAAACCTGTATAATGCTAAGAGATGCCTGAGGAGCTGCCCCCTCGTCTGTTTGAAAATCAGCCGGATCGTACATTCTTGACAAGGCATCAGCCATCTGATTTTCGGAGCCTTGGACATGATGAACCTTGAAACGGAAACGAGAAAGACGGAGCACCCAACGACCCAGTTTGCCAAACCGTTGAGGATGGTTGACGACCCAACTCAAACCCTGATTGTCTATGTAAAGGTCGCATTCGTCATGCTCGATGTACGAAGCGAATTTCTCTAGTCCGGAAATGCATGCTAACGTTTCCTTTTTGTATACTCCAAGTCTCCGTACCGTCTCAGTTAAACTGCGACCAGCGAAGACAACTAGCGCCAAACCCAACTCTGTCCGCTGACTTAGGAAAACGCGTAATGCCAGTGACGAGCCATCAACTTGGACGATAAATCGGCGCGTTAAGTCCGGAAGGAGAAGCACCGGCGGAGAAACAAGCTCTTCTTTGAGCCGAGAGAAGGCCGACTCCTGCTTCTCACCCCACTGAAATTCTACTCCCTTTAAAAAAATATATATTTAAAGGTGCTTCCAGTTCGAAAGAAAATGTATCAATAAAGCGGGAGTAATAATAATAACCCAATATACCTAGAAACTTCTGACCTCCCTTCAAAGTCTTAGGACGAGGGAAGTTCAATATAGGGTGTACTACGACTTATATTAACTTGCCCACTTTACAAGAAAAATGATGACGCACAAGGAGGGGAAATCAGGGTTGGCACCGGGAGGGGAAGCCGAGCCGAGCATAGAGAAAGCCACCTCGGAGAGTTGAAATACCAGAGACGTAAGGCGTGGCGGCGCTGGCGTCGCAAGTGTAATCAGTTAGTGTCTCGCTAAACTCTTTCTCTTATTGTACTGTCTCGCTAAACTCTCTCTCTCTTATTGTACTGTCTCGCTAAACTCTCTCTCTCTCTCTCTCTCTTGTTCTATTGTCTCGCTAAACTCTTCCTCTTATTGTACTGCCCAGCTGGGTGATCGGTGTTGGAGCGAGAACTTCCTCACAGTCGTTATCATCTGGTTTCACGCCGTAGTATTCACACAGTTAGTCGACTTCCTTCCCGTTTACATGCACACACACACGCGTACACACACACGCACACACTGCTGCTGCTATACCCGCTCAGTATTCGACCACAGCGTACTTGAAAACTCAGAGGTGTAGCAGCCGCTTAGTCCGCAAACTCCAGCAAGATGGCGTCACTGGTCATTAAAGTGGAATGCATTCGCGAGCCAGCGCCTGGTAACCGACTGTTAGCGCCACAACTGCTGGCGGATGAATTTACTGGGAGTGTGGCCGGTGAGGGGAAGGTACCTGCGCGCGCAGCCTGTCGTAGCCTGATGCCGTGCTAAAAACATTTAGTCTCCGTGTGATCATTTGCGCGTTTGCCGACGCGCGCCCAATATTTTTGTAACAGTTAGTACACACCCGGGCCGTCACTAATATCAGCTGTCGCCGACTCGGACCACCGAGCTCGGGGCCACCGGCACGGTGGCCCCGAGCTAGGATGGAACCTTTCACAGAACGCAGTAGTCGATCAATCAACCACAAGGTCCGTTCTCGCAGCCTCGCGCAGCCAATCAGAGGATGGGCACGCCCACATCGAAGGAACCGCCACGCGATTTCGCCTCTACGTACTTGTCTTCTGTGAGACTCGACGCTTCTCGCGACTCGGTTACAAGGCAACCAGGTAGAAGCACTGCAGGTCTGCGATCTCCCTCGTATTTCACGCAGGACGCCTGCTGTATCTGGAAGAGGATCGCGAACGACGTCAAGACCGCGGGCAGCTCCGGCCGCCCGCAGGCCGTTGACTGACCCGCGACCTATCACGACTGACCTCGGCAACTCAAGAGGATTACGCACTGGGTAGTAAAGTGGCGTGCGACGCGTGCCTCTGTGAGCCGGACTTACCCGCTGGCGTGTGCCGTCCTGGCTTCGCCGCCGGCGGCTGCCCAGGCGACTTCCTAGCTGGTGGCACCTCACGTAGTAAACCATTTATGTACTCGTTACGGACAACTATTTACCTAAGATCTTCCTGTAGCCTACAAAATAGTTTGTGTAGCTCAACGTTTATAATGACCTTTAGTAGAATGGAAAGATGTGGGTGGCTCCCAACATCGAACCGATGAGGTTGCAGTTAGGTGAGTATGAAGCATCACCGGAATGCAAGCGCGGGGGAAACCGAAGTTCCCCGAGAAGACCCGCTGACCAGTGGCATCGTCCGGCACGATTCCCGCATGCGAAAATCCGGGAGCGACCCCGCCGGGAATCGAGCCCGGTTCGCTTGGGTAAGAGGCGAGTAGTCTAACCACTACACCACCGTGGTCCCTAATAAACTTAAAGTTTACAACACTTGTTTGTTAAATTAAACATGAGTTTATCCCATTCCTCACTATGGTTTTGTAAAATTCACACTAATTAATTTTTAGTGTTACAAAAATATGTTCGGCTTCTTCTTTACAAAGAATTCCTTGTACAAATACAGCAAATATTTTTACTGTGTAGTTCACAGTCCTTGTCTTTTATTACTTTTTCCTTGTCTACGCCCCGTCAAATAGTTTCTTGTTCACACCCAATAAAATGTTTAACAAATTCACGCACGTAACGGCTTGAAGGCCGGCCTGGCCATGAAGATAAGTTGTAGACAGATTTTCATCTGCTTCGTTTTTATTCCAAAGCCAACCTTGCAAGATGGGGCTACATCGATGCTAACATAACGTGTCCATTTTTTTTTCTTCTCAAAACGGGACACTAGTCAGTTTTCATTTGTGAGTAGGTAGATAGAAAGAAAAAAAAAACATGTCATCAGGATTAAGACGTTCATTACTTATGTATTTTTATTTTTATATTTTTCCGAAGAACAAGTTTGCTTTAATATATTAGGTGATGATTTTAAGTAGGAGTAATATTCCTGGCAGGTTTTTTTAATATTCACCTTTGTGATAAACATCGCTTTAAGTACTAAAACTTGCAGTTGGGTATTTTTAGCGATCCACAACTTGTTCATGAGCGATAACACGCGCTCTACTGGTGCATTTGTACCAGGCAGACAAAGGATATATTCAACAATTATACGAATGTACGTATGATTAAAATTATTGGCGAAGTGTTTAAATAACTCTACCCAACGATTTTCTGTTGAAATATTCAACGTATTCCATTCTGACAATTTTTGCGGCGTAATATATTTTGAAATAAGTGAATATGCATTTATTATTTCTGTCGCTTTGTTAGAGTCAATAAGATTATTTTCAATTAGTACATCCATTACTTTTTGCGCTTCTTCCCATGCTGGTATTTTTGTCAGATTTTCCCAATTAAATATTTCTAATTCTTTATTGAACAAAGCCCACTTCTCTAAATAATCTTTGCTCGTCTTATAAAACTCTGCAGCCACAGTTTTTATATTTTCTTCTTGGATGTCAGTGCAACCGCTTTCTTGTAATTTATTTATTAAATTACGGACTGAGAATGGAAGAAACTTAGTATTTTGCTTAGAAGCCAAATTTTCTTCTAAATCCTTCATTTCTTTTGTGGCCTTAATGGCCGAAGTATTTTGACCCTCAATTTTCAATATAGCTTGTTGAAATGTTGCCGACTGTGAATTTATAAAGTAAAGCCACAATTCTGAGCTGTTGTTTTCGAAGAAACTTTTTAGTATGGTGGGACATTTGCCGATACTTAAAAAATAGTTCTTAAACGGTTAGTACATTTTTAATACTCTTTCAATTACAGGCATAAGCGCGAGCCACCTGGTTTTACTGTATCCTAGCAATTTTTGATATACGTTGTTGACTTCATTACAAAACTCTTTGAGAGTTTCCACGCGGACTGTGTAAATATAGAAAAATGAGTATATTTTTACTATATAACACATTGAAAGTAAATAGGTAGACAATCAACGCAGAATGCAATTGACGTTGCAAAGTTTGAAATAGGCGAAACTTCCTTTTTGTGTTTCATTGCAATATTTAGCTGTGTACAAAATGTTACTGAAACGAGAATAATAATTATTGGATGATGCGCATATACCAAACACTGACTGCCTATTGCCAGTACGACTGTGAAAGTCTCGTGGTCTGCAGCGATGAATGTGTTTGTTTACATTTGAATTTTCAACAGACCTACACTTTTATACCGGATGTTTATGGACAAATGATAATAAACACTGTGATCAGCCATTTACACATTTCTGCTAGAATAGGGGTTATGGTTATAATCACAGTAGAACTGCCATGAAATTTTTATTTAATCATAATATGCAATAGAATATCATACATATGATATTAAAGAATGTTGCTTGTATAGTTTAAATGTTAAGTTTGCCAATTAGGGTAGAATATGGCAGGAGAGAAGGTAGGATAAATTGCTTCACAGTGTGTCATACACATTTTCTTTCCAAGGAGACGTCTTTTGCGAGACGTTAAAAAAGGGCGAGGCTTGCAGCCTTCGCGACGGGAGGGGGGGCACCCCTACACGCCACCTTGCTCCGCTCTCGATACGGCAACCTGCTGGGTAATTAAATATTAAGATGTACAATATCAATGTTATCACAACACTGTTTAGATATTATGCATGTACTGGTACAAACGTGAATATGTAGACGTTTCGTGAAAATAAAATAAAAGGGACGCCTGGAACCGAGGGGGAAGGTCCACTATTGTCTGGCATAGGAGGACCTTATTGGTCGGTTGGTTTCCCGGGAGTCGAGACGCCGAGGCCCGGGGAAGCCTGTGTGTCGGTGCTGCGGGCCGCGAGCAAGGGCGATGCACCTCGCGGAGCTCCTTCCTTTGAGAGTTACAAGTGAGCATGACTAAGGTGGTCGGCTGTTTGCCACCGCCCGCGAGTGAACGCGTTAGCGACGAGCTGCCGGATAACGAGGCACGCCCTTGGGATCAAGCCGTGAAGGCCCTTTCACTTGGAATAGTTTCGCGGACGGATACATAGCGGACTAACTCGCGAGTTCCTTGGCGGACATCAAAAGCAATATTACTAAGTTGTTCATCGTAACTTCCCTTGAGCCGCCTATACGAAACCTAAGTACAGTTTATCAGATAACATAATAAGTGATATTATAGATGCCCTGGTTCACTGACTGAGATCCCTGCAAACACAGCGTCACGCTATACTTACTAAAGGAGGCGGTTATAACACCAGAGTGGGGTAGATAAGTACAAATGGAGCATATTTCAACAAGGAACCAATAGTCTAACTTCCGTAGTTAACCTGCTACTGGCAGGTCAATGTGCAGGGGCGGGTAGGCAACCTTGTGTACGTGGCATTGTAACCAGCTGTGCGCAGGACTGCGTGCCTGATAACACCGCTCAGTACCGCACGGTCGCAGTCTCGGAGGTGCTACGTATCTACAGTTCCTGCAGGACGTGTTACCGGAATACTCGGAGGAAGTTCCTTTAGATGCTCGTGAGGCGATGTGGTTTCAGCAGGACGGGGCCCCGCCTCGTTTCGCCATTGCGGTTCGCCGGCACATCGGCATGGACTTCCCGAACCGGTGGATAGGTAGGGGAGGCCCCATAGCATGGCCACCACGCTCACCTGACATCACACCACCTGACTTCTGGCTGTGGGGGACACGTCAAAGCGATGATGTATGCCACACCACTTGACACGAGGGATGAGCTCATTACACCGGAAACCTTTGCACATGTGCGTCGCAACATGCTTCAGCGCTGCACCGCCTGTGAGGCCGACGGTGGCGGACAGTTTGAACAGACACACCGAACAGAAACTCTGTCCCCATGCCTTCAGCCCAAATGTGTAAATAAAGTGTAATTTCCCTGCACTGCCTGTAGTACATCGTTGGGATTGCGTACCCGCCCCTGCACATTGCCACTGCCATTAGCTGGTTAACTATGGACGTTAGACTATTGGTTCCTTAATTAAATATGCTCAATTTGTACTTATCTGCCCCACTCTGGTGTTTATTATCATTTGTTCGTGAACATCCTGTATTAATGAAATTCTTTGACTAACTCGAATATATCCTAGTTGCATCGAAACTAAGTTAGAAAAACGGTACAAACATCTTAAAGCACTTACTTACACAGTGTTCTAGCATCAAATACTATCCATGTTATTTTTGACCCCGCTATTGTGAGGAAAGCAGTCCAATGTTGTGAAACGAAGTGTCTATACTGCGCAGCTCACTTGCGCATTCTATACTGTTGTCCCTTAACGGATCTGGCCTCTAAAAGTCACAGTGATGAAAATCACGGCGGCAAAATTAGTACAGATTATTTACGTTCAAATAAAACTTCTGCAGTCCCTGCTTAGTTTGTTTTTTTCTTACTATTGCGTATCCCTTAACGTAAAATACCAACATTGCCACTAACCAGATGACTCATATTCGTTCGTCGATCAGGCAACACTGATATTTGTAGAAACGTAAGTATGTTTATCTGAGGCCGATGGGTACTTTAGTGCTCATTATATAGCCTATAAATATATTCGTGTTTATTTCTAATTTTTCTGAAACCCTGCTAAAGTTCTACTTTTCAGGATACTTACTACGTATCCCTCCGCCACGTGTAAATAAAACTCAAGTAAGTAGAAAAAATGACTACATGGAGACAGCATCGCACCGTACTTTTGCGCTCAACCCGCAATTAAAATTTTTTTATTTTATGGAATAAAATGTTGGCTCATTTTGATCAGTGGTATATACTAAATATGACAGTAAGATACTGTTTCTTTATAAATATGGACAACTGTTTTTTTGCGTATAAGTTAAACACGTGCACGCCTCCAGTTTTCGTGAAGTTACTTTCCGCGCGTTCTTGTGAGAAGACATTGTGGTATTTTAATGGGCTATTCCGGCGTTGAACGTCTGCGATTCGCAAGCGGGCAGCTAAAACGGGTAGGACGTAAAAACATCCCAGCGAGAAAGTGTATCGTAGCTAAATCGTTTTGAAATGCAGCCAGGCATGAACTCCTTTCGCGAAATGCGAATGCCCCTAACGTAATAAACCAAGGGGTCGTGCCCGACGAACTCCGCGCAGTTATTCTGCGCGGGTGAATCAGGCGACGTGCGCGTGAAGCTGTTGACGTAACTTGCAGAAGCAGAACCCGTAGCTGACGCAGCCCGTAAACGAGTCGACTTAACACGTAGTAGCAGAACCCGCGGTCTACGTAACCCGCAGTGGTCGAAACAGCAGGTGAATCAGGGGGAAAGTAGGAAAAAGGATTGTAAACACGGGAATTCTTACACAGCACTCAAGAACGGATGGGGAATGAATGATCCACAAAATAATTTTAAGTGAACAAAATATATTTGAACCCCCCCCCCCCTTTAAATTCGAAAAAAATTAAATGCACGTTCCACTTGAACGACCTAAAGCCTTCAGACTCCTGCGCTTTGCCGCCACTACCGAGTCCCGTCGCCGTAGCTCAAACCATTAAGGAGAAATAGCCATTTGAAACTTGCCATTTGACAGCCCTTAAAGTTGTGCAGTTGAGGGACTGTATCACCCAGTACACACAAATTATTTGTTTAAGTGCCATAACAGAAGAGTCAGGGTCATTACTGAACATGTTTACATTTGTGCCGTTTCTAGGCACTCGCTTTTTTTTAACCATGTATTATCTTTCAGGGGATATTTTTTTGTTTTCATGGCAAAGCAGCTTGTTTTATTTTCCAGCACCTAGCTTTATTGTTCATTTATATGTAAAAACAAGGCTAGATAATGTTTTAGCCACTGTTCCTGTAATTTTGTTTTTTGTAATGAAATGTTCTGTGTTTTGGTTTGTGAATTTCATATTTAAATTCTTTTCTGTCAGTGTAATTTTATAAAGCATTCATGGTAGTGATGTAAAATACCGCGTAACGAAAAAGGATACTATCACTAGTTTTATGTCAAGCGACTTGATAGCTGTGATAGTGGCTGGTATTTTCGGAACACACCCTACAGCTTTCTTCTTGCTCTCTACTCGTTATGGCGTGACACAAAATATAATTAGCTCCAGCTATTATCCAGTTTTTATGGAGTCATCTTTTGATTTTTACCGCTTTGGGCGAGTGCTTCTAGTTCTGTTTTTTGATCGTTGCCTCAATAATGTATAATTTCGTCCTTGCCTCTTTATTTTATGCTTAAATTTTGTATTTACTACGGTCGACCTGTTGTGTCGGAAAATGCTGAGTTGAGGCCGTTTCTCTACCTTGCTGCCGAGGCGAGGCAGACGTTCCTTGAAGCCGCCTTGCGTATTGATGCCGTTTTAATGATGAAGTAACCACCTATGCTGGCGTTGGCAAGAGATATGTCCCGAAGATGGGCCACGTCTCAGGAAAGTCCAGCAACTATTTTTCCATCATTGTCGTCATGTGCATGAATCTTTCAACTATACAGCAATCAAGCGTCTTCTTTAGTCATTTTGAGCTAAATCTATTATATATATATATATATATATAAATCTCCCGGGTTTGCTTCTCATTTATTGCAATACATTGTAACGGATGGAATATTANTATATATATATATAGAACGTAACCTCTAAATTTTTTGTATGGCTCGGCATATTTTGTCAAAGTGAACTTCCTAAATTTTTTTATTGTGGGATCCCAACCAAATTAACGATAATTTCTTCCAGAAATTTCAGTTTGGTACAACATGTCAAAGATATTATATATATATATATATATATATCAAGCCTTTATTACTGTTACACATTTCAGATGTTTTAATGATTGTTATATTGCACCTTCATTAGAAATAATTTTGGTCACACGAATCTAAGTTCTAGCTTATTTATCAACCACATTGCTCTTTTTTGTAATTCTAAATCACATTTTGCTTTATTGCTGTATGTAATAATGATTATTATTATGTATGTGTAAGGTTGCCGGAGTAAGAATTTTGGCTCGGCCTCTTTGTTTCTCCATTTTATATTGGGGTCGCACCTACACAACTAGATCCTTCGAAGCATGCTCGTGGTTATTTTCCACGAAGTTTCACCAATGCTGCACATTTCATGTTTCTGTGCAAATTTTTGTACTTGATTGTTAATAGGTGTTCACTGATTGTCAATGAAAAATGTTGATAAATTAATATATAAAATGTTGTATTAGGCTAATTGTTGCATAAATGTGCGTTAGTAATTCGTATATTGCGTCTGTAATGATGGTAAAGTAATTATCAAAGCTTCTATTGTCGCATTCTTTAATAAATCCTCCTAAATTTGAATCAGGAAGAAATAAATAAAAAATGCAGTATGGTGGTTGACACGGGCTCTTAAGGCATGATCGACGGTACACCGTGAGACGACGGGAACTGATGGCCTCAAGAAGCCTGCCCAATTATAAAAATGTAGGTTGAACCGTTTCGGAGAGATTTGCAATCGAAAAATAGTCCTCTTTAAAAAAATTCGATATTTTCAAAATTCCTTGTACTGGGTGAAACTTCCTCTTAATAGATACCTCAAAGCCAAATTGCACGTTCCTAGCACGAACAGGGTGGAAACTACACGCGAACGAAAATCATAAGCGGCAAAACATACCCTCTGCGTCAAACGATCTCCTCTGTGGTGAAAGGGGGGTTAGCGGGAGGGGTGAGGTGAGAAAGAGGAAGGCTCTAGATTGGTACAGAGGGGGGTGGCGTACTCCCAGCACTCGAAGTGGGCTATTTCCAAGCCCTCCAATATACATTTTTAAAAAAGAGGGCATTCTTACACTATTTTATATTGTAATACAGTGGTCGACAACATATGTAGCTGTTATAGAGGCGTGCATGAAACATTGCTTCAGACTTTCTGCCAAAAAAATGACAGGATCACCGCTAGTTGGCGGGGAAATCGCACGCCAGTTAAGCGCCTTACGCTTACGGGTGACGGCGCACTAGGTGTGCGTGTCGGTGTCGCCCTTATCACTCTCTCGTTTCTATACTTCAAACTCTCTGAACAGCTCCACGTCTGACTAGTCCTATTCGGGAATCGAGCCAGGGATCTCCGGTCTGCGAGTCAGGCGTCCCGACTGCAGCACTGTAAAGGTCGGACCAGTTCACGTATCGTTATCATCAAGTCTTCGTTAATTAGCCCCTCGGC
>NQII01001440.1:381210-448173 GCA_002778355.1 Clitarchus hookeri | reverse complement strand
TGTTTGGTTTCGTTTCATTTGGTTAGGTTTCGTTTGGTTATGTTAGGTTTCGTTTCATTTGGTTAGGTTTCGTTTGGTTAGGTTAGCCTACGTTAGGTTAGCTTACGTTAGGTTAGCTTACGTTAGGTTAGCTTACGTTAGNCGTTTCGTTTGGTTAGGTTAGCCTACGTTAGGTTAGCTTACGTTAGGTTAGCTTACGTTAGGTTAGCTTACGTTAGGTTAACTTACGTTAGGTAGGGTTACGTTAGGTAGGGTTACGTTAAGTTGCGTTAGGTTAGGTTACTTTAGGTTAGGTTACGTTAAGTTAGGAAGTTAGGATAGATTACATTTGTTAAATATTCACTATGTTTAACAGGTTAGTTTAGGTTAAGTTGGGTTAGGGTACATTACTTTAAATCCACTTAGTGTGACTCGGCATATAATTAAAGAAACTACGAGCACTTATATGCCTAAAATAACTCTATGAGCAAAACAAAGAAACCGAAAACCATTTGAAACGCAGATAATGAACGACAAACAACTAGGAACTATAAAACATGGCAGTCAATAGAACATGAAGTAACGAACGACAGGCAACAAACTGGACAAGAAAATTGGGGAACAACTACCACAATGAACACGGCAAACTGCAATGATGCATCGAGTAAAAAAAAATCAACATCGGAGGACAAGGTGCGACATTAAAAACTTGCCTGTCGGTCAGCACATGTAGTCTACCCGGCCGTGATGTTGTTGTGTCCGTGCCTTCCGTTTCCCACTTCTCAATCGCATCCCCAACGGTCGACGTGGGCAAATTGAGAAGGGTGGAAACGACTCTGACGGATTGCTTACTGATGTGGCAACAAATAACTACGCCACGTTAGAAGTCGCTGAGGTCCCTTACTCCGCCCACCCTGCCGGTATTGCGTAGCAGTGACCGGCATTGAGTGCCCTGCCTCCTTTTATAGCAACATCGGTGGTCGTAGCAACATCTAGACGCGATACGTTTACAGGGGGTGTCCTGGTACTTTTTATCGGACAGCGTGCATGCATACAGTTGAAAGAAGCGACCATCCCTTTTGCAACACTCCACCGGTCACCATTTTCCATTTCGATTTTTAACAATGTTTTTATTGACAACCAACAGTGATAGATACAGAAAAGACAATGAACAGGTAACAGAGATTTTACATGCCAGCGCAAAATAGTCGCTCTTCTGTAATCCAGGGTATGGCAAGGAACACCAATTGTAAACTGAAACAGACAAATAAAGTGATAAGTGAAAAGAAAAAGGGGGAAAAGTATCCAAAACCCCCAGACACGGAAAAAGGAACAATGAAGCCAGGAAGGAAATATGTAAGGAAAGCAAAGGAAAATCATTGTGAGGAACACTGGGTGTAGAAAACGGGAGGTTTAGGGGGAAACCCATAAAAATGAAAGGAAAGTAACTGTAATATTTAAGGAGAGACCCTACAGCAGGAAAAGAAAAAACTCAAAAGTAAGTGTATGTGTGCTCTGCGGCTATAAGTGGCCCCGCACAAGCATAGGTGTAGTGATTGTAGGCATTGAAAATTAATGAACAGAGTGAGAACCAGTGTAATGTGGGTGTGAGGCCCCACAGAGCCATAGGTGTTAAAAATGTAAATGGAAATACCGGGAAGGAAGAAATGTTAATGTTAATTATAAATGTGTATTGCAGGTATTGGGCCCCACACAACCATAAGTGTTAATGTTGTAAGAGAAATGAGAAATGGAGCAAAAAAGGAAAATCCAAAACTACGTGTAGAAGCAGACAAATGCGTGTGAGTGTCTTCGCAGTCTACTGCGATTGTTCTTCCGGTGTCTCACCTGAAGAAGGGGACAGATTTCAGGCCCCGAAACGTCGTGAGGAATTATTATCTTTTGTGTTATAATTTTTCATCGCTCTGTGTCCTCACTGTTTGTTTATCTATTCTTTTCTCTGTTTATTTTTGTGGTTCCTGTGTTGTTCGTAGTTTTGATTTATTTGGTTTTATAATCTGACACGGAATACTTTTCCTGGCTTGTGTTTTATTGTGGGTTTTGTCCTATTTTTGTGTATGTTTTGAGTTTTATTGTTTAGCTGTGTCTTCTGATTTTTTTTTGCACTGTTCTGTGGTGTTTTCGTTCTCGTCAGTGTGACAAGACGTTGGTTTGCTTTTGTTGTCTGTCTGGTTTTGTAATAATAAGTTGTTCGTCCGTCTTTTTGTCGTTTTAGTTATTTACGTATTTATTTGCATTGACAAGGAAACAGTTTTTCCTAATTATCTGCCTGTGGTCTTGTAAAAAGGGTTTTCGTTTTTTGTCTTGCCGAGTTCTGTGTTTGTACGAGATTTTTATTTAGTCTCATGGTCGGCAATGGACACCGACCAATAAAACCATCATAGTAACATGAACTCACCATCGCCATTAAACTTCAAAGATAAAATAAATGAATAGCACACTAAAATACATGTCTTGATTCTTACGCGGAGTTTAAAATATACTTAATAAAAAATCAATTGTCCAGATTTTTTTTGCGATTAAGTGTATAACCCTGAAATATATTTTTATTTGTGCTCGTTTTATTATAAATTATTTTTTTACGAAAAGTTGTCCCATTACTTTACAGTGCAGACATTTTACCTTCAAATACAGGAAATCAAAATCATCGGTTATTAAGCTGAAAATGATTTGCGCTCTAAAGAATTTGCTGCTTTGCTTGTTTAACTTTTTTCAAATGATGGTAAACAATCGAACATATCTGGAGGTGGCCTACATAATACTAATGCTCTCTTTATACGCCAAAGTCTACCGTAAGATGAAGTACGAAGTAACGTGTATAAGAACATTGATGAACCACATCTGAGGTATACTGTAATTGTCTCTGAAGGTTGGTTTATAAACTACTACTGACTTGCAAATCAAGCAAATGAGCTAGGAACAAGTGACTTGTGGCAGTGGAGTTATTGACATGCAGTGGGAATCTCATATAAAGCAGTTAAATTCAGCCAGCCTATTCATCAGTTATCTATCACTGATAAACAGCGGAGCTATTTTCACTGGTTTTCACTTGTCAAATTTAGAGTGCAGACAAATAAAAACTAGGCGCAGTGCACCCGGTTTGGGAAATAAGTTGTGGCCGGTGGCATGGAACAATCGGAGACAAACACGTACGCAACACATCCACACCCACGGAGAGTTCTAATTTATTAAATTTCCGCGCACATTTTCTAGAACAGACAGAGAAATGATTGCATTTAAACATAATTATATTTCGAAATGTTCAGTATTTTTACTGTTACTGAAACGCCTCTTTCACAGTGTATCATGTCGTTTGGAAGTGATGAGTGCTTCTCATTTTCCTGATGAGATTCAACCCTTTATCAGTACCTTTGCCTCCATTGCCTAGTGACCGGGTTCAATTCCCCGGCCGGGTCACTCCCGGATTTTCGCAAGTGGGAATCGTGCCGGACGATGCCACTGGTCGGCGGGTTTTCTCGGGGATCTCCCGTTTCCCCCGCCCTTGCATTCCGTCGTCGCTCCATTCTCACTTAATTTGACCCTCGTCGGCTCTCAAGACCTCGTTGTCAAGAGCCTCCGAAATTGCTCAACTCAACTCTGTTACCTTGTACGACAAACAAAAGTGTCAATCACAGAAGTTATATAAACACTCATTCGAAAGATGGTGAAAACAGACAAAAATGACTGCAATGCAGGATTTCTAGAGTATCTTTAAGTTGCTTTATTCCATTGTGAGCTAGGAGTATCCAGCTCTGTTCTTTCATTGTGAGTAGCTAAATTTCGAGTTCCACGAGCAAGGCAGCTAACAAGATAATTGCTGCCACCTAACCATACGTAATTGTTGATAATCTGCGTCATCGCCTTCCCCCGTCATGGCTGTCTTCGTCATCGTCTTCGTCGTCATCCTCTTCGCTGGAGGAGCGCCCCGCGACAACAGGCGACCTTTATGCCTCGTTTAAACCGCCTCGCCTATCTGGAGCATAGCTACTGTTGGACGGTGGGTGAGCAGGGAGAGAATGAGGAGACTTCGCCGCCGAGAGTCCTTGAACCCAATGCAGCCGTTGTTTTGCAGCGGCTGTAAAAACACGGCGGTGGACTTCTTGCTCTTGTGCCGAGGAGGCTGGATGGTTAGCGTCCAAACTCCTGCGGGACTCAGTTTGTGATAATTGGTTTACGCGATCAGTGTGGTATTACACAGCCATAACGAAATCATTATGACACGCCGTTATAACTGCCAGAGGTAGTTTCATTACGACTATCATTACCTTAATCTGAACGGCGTTTAATAATTCGCTGCCGAAAAAAGTAGTGGTTTGGAAGCACTTCGTTGTACTTATATCGTTGTATCACGAGAATAGGAATGATTTTTAACTACAGATAATACGATTTTCAAGATTAAATGAAGTTATAGTAAACTAATTTTCGCATGACGCATGTGAGTAAATGACACGAACAGAATGAGATAAAGTTTATTTTTTTGTTGTTTTTGAAATTTGTAATTGTAGAGAATATATGTATATATATATATATATTATTTTTTTTGTTACCTTCAAGTTTTAAGTTGTATACAATGTCCCTGCAAATATAAGTTTTTGCATTAATTCAGATTCACTGACTCAAACCTGCATGTCTGTTTTGAAAATTTTCCGGTGTTAACCAAAATTTCATCACTTAACACTGGCAGTTCCACTGAGGAACCAAAGAAGCCTTGAATATATATACATATACACACACAGGCACACACACAGTCTCACACACATGTGCACACATACCGCCTACAGCTGTATGAACCACGCTGGTTACAGGCGGTCCGAGCCAGTTTCGCGTTGAATCGGTTAATGAATATCTTCCTTGACACATTGTGAGAAATGCTTCATTATGAAGGAACCATCAGAATGGAGGGAACAGTTTCAGAGTAATGCAATAACATTGCTTAAAAAAATGGTATGTAGTAAAGTTTCCACAAGCTACAATAAGAGGTTCTATACACGGTGGTATTCAAGACATTGTCTTGGATGTGTTTCTGGGGAATCGCCTGCTTCTATATGAGTCCGCAGTTCATCGCTATTGGCTGCTGGATGAGAATGCCGGGCTAGTTGTCGAGTTACCGTATACCAGACATGTTCAGTAGGTGACATCGGGCGAACATGCTGGCCATGGAAGAAGCGGTATCTGCCCTGCTTCGAAGATGGCCTTGACATTTCTAGCAACATGTGGTCGGGCGATGCCTGTGGAGTATGGCTCCAGGAGTGTGCTTAAGGAAGGGCACGACTTCAGCCTTCACAAATTTCCTGATTTAGCGGTTACTGTTGATAGTGCCGTCAATTTATTACAGCCACGATCGCTCATGATGCCCAATTTATCCCCAAACCACCGCGCCCATCATACTAAAAAAAAAAAAAATCCGTACAAAATTTTTTGTACGGCAAAGAAAACCATTTCTTAGAGGCTGTTTTGTTCAGTGTAACGCAATATTGCTTTATTCAAAACGAATGTTTAGAAATATAGGCTTGCTGTCATTAAATGTTTTCTTTGCACGTTTTTATTTTATGGCAACATTGCCTTCCTTTACAGAAAAGAAATAAACATCCTTTCAGCTGCGTTTGTTCACAGTAAAAAAAATATTACTTCGTACCAAAGATAACTGTTTAACGACGTTAAAGGGTTTCTGTCGTTCGTTGTAGTTTTCAGTATGTAACTGTTGCCCCTACGCAAATATTAATAAACCAATATATTCTCGCCCATGTTGCTACCTACCAAGTAATCTAAACCGAAGCAGACGAAATGTTCGTATGGTGAAAGGCGTTAAACAAATAACACAGGTTTCGAGTCTCTGAGTCATCATAGTATTTTTTTTTTAGTAAAAATAATTTTGAAAGATTTGTTTTTGCAGTGATCCTTCGTGTTGAATGATGCTGGAAAAAAAATGCATTCTGGAAGATGGCGCTTACATTGATATCGTCCAATGCGTTTGCGGTCATCATTGCAATCCAAGTTGAAGCGTGGCTCGTACGAAAAAACACGACATGTTGCCACTCTGTTCGCAAGAGGGAGTGTTCGTGAGCGCATTGCAGCACGAGGCGTCGGGGGGTTCAGGTTGATGGGAATCCTCTGCAAATGTTTGCATGCACGTAGACATCGTCGTGGCAGGATGCGCCTCGGGAGTTTCAACATCCACGAGGAGTTGTTTGCTCGCTCGTTCTGCTGACTCTCGAGACGGAGCTGAGAAGTCCGCCACTGCCATGCGGTTTGAGGTGTCTTGTCATATCCCGTAGCGCCGTCTTATCTCGTGGTGCAGTTCCGGGGTTTCCGAAGTGTGCTGTTGTCTTCAGCCCTCTGCTTCCACGCCCGCTTCACTGTGACATGTCTGACACTGGGTCATATGAATAAAGTCGAGCAGGTGCTCAAAAGTGTGGAAAACGTGAGCAGGTACTCGTGTTCGTATGAATACAACAGGACATGCTCACCGACTTAACTGAGCACCTGCTCACGGTCATTCTATTCATAGCATGCTCTGCATGCTCAACTAGCACTTCCTCAAGAGAACCTGCTCAACTCTATCCATAAGACCCATTGTCTGCTTCCACGATTTGTTCGCGCACTTTGTGCTGTGATTGCAGTTCGAGGCTACGTCAAATTATGCACGCGGTGATGCGAGTGAACAGGCTGAAGAGTAGAGAGTAAATATTATAAACATTTGATAAAAACCAAGAGACGTGTGCTTTTGCGTTTATCTTCTTGTGAACTGCCGCTAACAGGAAGACTTGGTAATCTTGCGGAATACTCTCAAGCATGTAGTTTTTATTGTTTGAACTATTCTTGTTTTCTACAAGGTTTTTTAGAATAATTATCTGTGTCCCAGACAAATATGTATATTTACGGCATAAATAATAGCTCGAAGGAATATTTTCTCTCGAATTTGGCGAAAACGGTATTCGAACATTCCAATTATGGGTTTTCCTGTGCTGGCTTCCAATAAATTAGTGTAAATGAATGTGTGTAGCTGTCTTACGTGAGTCTCAAGAAAATCCCCAACTTAGACGGGATTACGATGGCTTCACGTTCCACGTAACACGTTTGCGTAAGCCAGCTGTACTTTAACTGGTGTGTTTCAGTTAAAACTTTCACAGTAGTTTACAACTACTTGCACGTAATGTATAATGTTTACCATCAAATTGCAAACGTAACGTAACACGTACGTTTACGCAAAAAAAAATCTTCAGAATGTCTAAATTTGCGTGATACAGGAAATGTAACTTAGTACGTGATATAGTGACACTATCACAATAGGGACGACGTTGTTTTCTCTCTCCTTTCCATAGTTTTATGTTTATTATTGCTATATCGTCTGATTATTTGTTTAACCTAGCGCGTGTGGTGTTCTTTTTCGCCTGCAATTTAAGACGGAACGATAGTAAATTTTACGTTGCAACTTGAACTATATAAACCATATTTAATTATGCAGCTCTTAAAAAAAAGTTACTGTACTGGAAAAATTTATATTTATATGTTCAGAGAGGGTAGAAACAATTACGTGGAATCACTAATAACTCACAGTGTTCAACAGTAAGGACTAATGTAGATTATTTTATCTCGAATTGCGTACGGGGTCGTGGTGACTGAGCGGTAAGCCTGCGCGCCTCCCACCAAGGCCAACCAGGCTCGATCCCCGGCCGTGTCCTCCACCTCAAGTTAAAATAATAATAGAAAATTATACCAAAGGGACAACGCACGGCATTCGTGCGCGCTCAGTGGAATGGAGAGATTTCAGTGGCTTTTAACAGTGAGGTCTTGAGAGCTTATGAGGGTGAAGCGAGGTGAGTATGGAGCAGGGTTGGAATGCAAGGGTGGAGGAAACGGGAGATCCCCTAAGAAAATTGGCCAACCAGCGGCACAATTCCCACATTATTCCGTAGGGAATCGAACCAGGTTCGCCTTGATGGGAGGCAAGTGGTCTAACCACTATACCACTGCGGCCCCTCCCCTTACGTACACGCTTAGTGTAATAATATTTTTTGCGTGATGATTATTTCTTGCTAGGCTTTACCAACACATCTGTTTTCTCTATAGTTTTATTAATATTAATTATATATAAAATATTATAATTTATACACTGGTGTAAAATGAAAAATTAACACCACTAAAGCGGTGTCGTAGAAACATAATATGTGTGAGGGGCACTAATAGAGGGCAGTACATGCAATGACTAGTAGTGCTGTGCCGTGGACAGAGTAGGAACTGCCTACTACGCATAACACCGCTGAGCCCAATACAACTGTAGTTTACTCGGTGAAATAGAAGTCTGTTGTTTCAAGTATCAGCCTGTGTGTAGTAAGCATTGTAGACATGCAACGTCGGCATACGCAGTTCGTGCAAATAACGGACTTTGAAAGAGATCTTATTGCGGGCCTGAGGGAGGTTGGACGGTCCTTCCGAAGAATTGCCCAACGCGTAGGACGTGAAGTGTCTGCTGTGCATCATTGGTGGTGTAGATTGTCGATGGTGCACATACTCGTCAACCTGGTTCCGGACGGCAGCGGCATACGGATTCCCGCCTGGACCGCCACATCAGACGAGCAGCCATTGCTGATCGCACGGCGACTGCCGCACAAATTAAGGCCACTGTTGCACCGAGGGAGCGATCTGGTAAATCAGATCGGGGCTACGCTCGGTGCGGTCTGATGAAGAGGTCGGAGCTACGGATTTGGTCAATTTCGGTAAGCGCTGGTCACGTCTGCGTTGAGAGGGCGTGATCCCTCTTCCCCGCCTACTGGGAGGCCGGGGTGCGGTAAGGCCTCACGGCTAAGAGCGCCCCGTTAGCAAATAAAAGCATGGCTTCGGTTGTGTCTCATGTATAGTGTTGCACCGAGGGTGTCAGCTAGGACCATCACCAACAGTTTACTGGGCGCCAGGCTACGATCAAGGATGCCGCTCGCCAGGCTTCCTCTCATACCTCATCACCGTGCAGCAGCACCTCGGATGGTGTCGCGAACGACGCAACTGGAGGGATGAAAGGCGTGGAGTTGTGTTTCGTGACGAGAGCAGATTATGCCTTGGCGCCAGTGACGGTCTTTTGTGAGTGCGGCTTCAACCAGGAGAGCGGCAACAACCAGAGAGTATACGGCAGCGACATACAGGACCAACTCCTGGCATCATGGTCTGGGGTGCAATATCCTAAAATGACCGTACGCATGTTGTGTTTGTTGAGGAAACACTGAACAGTAAACGCTGCATCCAGCCCATTTTGTTGCTGGATATCCAAGACGCCAAGAAGATGTCCTCTTCCAGCAGGACAATGCCCTTGCACACACGTCTCGTGTTACCCAGCGCGCTCTCGAAGGTGTTAAACTCTCCTGGCTAGCACGATCACCCGACCTGTCCCCCATTGAAAATGTGTGGGACATGATGGGACGGCGTTCGGTGAGGTCTGCAATACCGGCAACAAACCTCCACCAATTGCAACAACAGGTGGAATTAGCGTGGAACACTATTCCCCAAGATGACATCCGACACCTGTATGATCGTCTCTACGCACGACTGCAGGATTGCATCGTCGCGAAATGAGGCTATACAAGATACCGAAATTGTTGTTTGACACTCTGTAGCCTATGTCCAAAGGTGTACGACCTTGTGATCATTATCATATACAGTGAACAACCTGTATAATGATTAAATAAAACCTTTATTCATGTGGGACCATTGCGTCCGGGTGTTACTTTTCCATTTCCCACCCGTGCAGCTTATATATAAAATGCAAGTTCAGTTTAAGCAGAAATAAGCTACTTTCATGTTGGCAGAAGTATAAAACGCTTTTGATACATGACATTTAGGAAACAACTAAACGCGACATACATGTGATGACTTTTGAAAGTTTAATTCAAAAAGTGTGAACACGCCGTCAATTGGTTTTGTCTATGTTAAGTGAACGTGGTTTTGACGACCCTGTTCCACAGAGGCAGCCGCGCAGAAGAGCTCGTCAGTGGCGCATGGTCTCGCCAGAGCAGTCCGTGTTGAGGCAGTGAGCGAGGCGAGTGTCTCGTCGCCGACAACAACCCACGGTGACTCCTCCAGTGAAGAGGCGGCGTGCGCTCGCGAGGAAAGCGGGGCCAACGCAACAATTGACGTCAATGGCGGGCAGATGGTCCGATTGGTCACGTGATCAGCACGACCGAGTTGACAAACAAGCGAGGTCGTTCGTGGAGGGAATGGTGCTGGGAAGGAGGAGGAGTCAACCGGGGCCGGCTGGTTCGCCAATTCATTGATAGAGGTCGCTGTCGCCTGCTCGTGGGAGCAAGCTCGGCTAAATTGCATCATCACAGCGGATCAAGAGGTGACCCGCAGATCAGTGTTGCCAACCGTAGGGACATGTCCCTATTTTTAGGGACGTTCGATGATTTTGGGTTGCTGAAGAGACGTAGGGATGAATCAAAATTTTCAGGGAGAATTTTTAAAAGATAGGATAACAACTCCTTAATTCTCTTTTTGCGATAAATTATTTCCTTAAAGCACGTGAAGAAGATTGCAGAACAAGTGATATGGGTAGGGAAGCATCATAACATTGCAATGTACGACTTTATGAAAATGTAGTAAATTTTCATGTTATATATAAACTACAAGCAAATAATGCTTAAGTGAGTGCCGAAATACGTTATTGAGTTGTGTTTCTGTGTGGTGTGCATTTTATTTAACTTTTAATTTTTTTTTTTTTTTACATTTTAACTGATTTTAGGGACTTTTGTCACAAAGTAAGAACAGTTTTACCTGTCCGTGGGGACATGGCCAAAAAAATGGCTGTCAACATTGCCCGCAGTGCCTGTGCGTGCCCCGACGGCTGACCACATGACGTGACCACGGAGTACTTTTAATAAATGTAAAGACACAGAGTAGACAAGTGCCCAGAAACTAAGTGGTGTGGCGGTTCCTCTGACGTGAGCGCCTCCATTCTCTGGCTGCGCGAGGCTCTGAGAACGGGCCTGGTGTCTTATCGGCTAACTGCCTGCTGCGAATGATTCACACTGTCGTCTGGGTTGCCTGCAGGCGACAAGGTTACGAGACGCCGATTGGCAAATGGCGTCACTTTCGAGACGCGTCACAGCATTTTGTAGGTCAGAAACGTCATTTTGTTGGCGTGTGCGATTGTAATTCGTGGTGAAAGGGACTGTTCGCAACCATATTCTTAAGGGTCCTCCCTACTAGAAAATTGTATCGCCTCGAAGTTACGCCTGACCGCAAGGAAGCGTTGCAACGGCGTTGGGAAATATAAACCAGCTTTGCGTGTGTTCCGTTAGCTCAAACTTTTAAGCGGTTCAAATAGAGTTTTAATACAGCAATCTGTTCAGAAAGGATACAATATTGTTGCGATTGTTTAAAAGTTTTAAAGAAAAATAAATATCGTAAAACCGAGGACTATTTACAGTGATTTTTGCTGACTTTGACATTTATCAACGGCCACATTTATATTTCAATAATCAAAGTTACAAATTGGAAACAAAATGTCGACTTTCATTTTTCTCCTTGGAACAGAAGGGGTTTTTAGTAACCACCAGAACACTCTGTCACATGTATAAAACTCTCCTCCAACTCCACAACCATGTCATCCATAATGACATAAATAGGAGGCGGAAAAAATTAATGGAAAAAATTAATTCATTAGCAGCACTTGATAGTTCGAGGGTAACTCGTAGAAAGTAGTAAAACTTTAATGTCCTTTTTTACTTTTAGTTACCGGGCACTTCTCCAATTTTTTTTTGTTTTCCTCCACCCCAAGAAAAATACAAACAGTTTTCAAAATCAATAAGTTTACAATATTTATGCAAAAATTAAATTGAAATATTTTGGGATTATAATTAAGAGGTTACAATAAAAGTGTGCTGTTACAAAAATATATAGTTACAGAAATATATATAATTACTTAACTGGCAAAAGTTTGCCCAATATACAATTTACTATATTCCCAAATTTACATGTCACGAGTGAGACCCCTGGGTGTGGTCTTCTCCCGAGTGTCCACCTTCGCTTAGTTTGCGAGGGTAGTTATAGTGAAGTTCTCGCTCTCAACCGCCGCCCACCCCAAAGTTGTGGAGAACATCCTCGAAGCGAAGCCGATCTTCGTCCAATCCAATTCAAAAGCTGTGCTGACGTCACAAGGCGACCCCCTCTCAGTCGCCTCAGTCGCCGCTAGGTGACTTATGTACCACCTTCGTGTCAGAACTAGAATCCTGTGTAGACATGGGTTTACTACTGAAAGCAAAAATTATGGGCGTGCTCCCGTTTTACTTATTACATAAAGTAATAATTAAGTAATGAAGGCACCCATGGTGTAGCTCAAATTCTACCAATCACAACCTTATAGTTATAAATTTATATATTATCCATGGCCGATTATTGAGGAAGTACGGCGAAATAAAATACTTGTTTCTTTTAAACACCTGTTCTATAAAAAAATTTTCTTTACCACAACAGATATATAAATTTTCTTTTTCACACGAGTATATACTTTTTTCTTATTTTTTTTAGTATTAGCCAAATTGTTTTTAACGAAATATAATTTTTTTTTTGTTATATTATATGGCCATGACTACATCGTCAGGTACCCGCGATCGCTTCATTAAAAAAATTTACATTACTGAAAATTTACTTTTAATACATTCTTTTAACTTTTATTTTTTTTTAAGTTGAAAACAAAAATAATTTCGTAGTTGAACAGTCCAAAAAATGACACAAACATCAACTGACGTTGCATCAGACGAAGTTCGGAGCGCTCCCGAGCACATGCAGCAGGCAAAATTGAGTTAAAGGTTTCTTGATTCCAGAAATTCAGAAGTTACTGCGGTGCCGGCCGAAAGAAGTGGAATCATGGCCAAGAGACCATGCCACGATTGGGTGTGCGGCTCACATCAGATCAGGATGAAATATCTGGCCACGAGATTGAGCCATGCCGGGGAACCGCTAAGCATTAATGCAAAATAAAGCTTGAAAAATATCGTAATCACAAAAAATAATATGATCACTTCGCAAAATAAAATGTCCGCAAACAAACTTACCCGAAACTGCGGATAAAAACTATTTCATCTCAAGATGATGGATGATTCCAAAAGTAAGCAGACGTAAGTAGACTACATGCTCGATGGCGAGAGAACGAAGAAGGAAGTTACCTGAGCGGAAACCTATATATAACAAGGTATGCTCCGGACTTCGTGGTCTCGCACGACTAATCGATACATAAATCGAAAGTCGAGAAAGACATATAATAATTCACAAATGAAGTTTTTAATTTTGTTAATTGGAAATTATGATTTTACACAATATAACGTACGTAAATAATTAATAGACATAAAGAAAAATATATATTTAAACAAGAAACATAAAATACAATACACAGATAAATGTTTAAACATTGCAAAATTATCAGACGATGAAGTTTGTATTACAACTTCAAAGTAAATAAACAAAAATATTAAGCGGAACTAGAGCACGTTCCAATGGGAGGAAAATATATTTGGCGAAACACCAAAAAAAATAAGAAAACAATTAGCAGAATTATACAGTGGCATGGAACAAGTGCCAGCACAACTGGCACAAACCGCCGTGCGCTCAGTATAGTTCCTACCTTCATCGAAACCACCAAGCACCCGTGTCGCGGAGTGTAACGCCTCCTCGGCCGCCGTCAACGGGCGACATCTTCGAAAGCGTAAGTACCCATGATCGGCGTGAGGCAGCGTTACTCCGTTGCATCCTGAAAAAAAAAATGATTTACATTTAAATATTTCATAGTTTTCTTTTAAATTAAATAGGCACAACTGCTTACAATGACACCCTTATGACAGCTATGGAGGTCCATTGAGTGCTTTGTGGTACAGGGGCGAGACAGCCACTTATCCCGTGAACTCCAATCGCACACGCCAGTAAAATGGCGTCGATGGACAGTATTATTGCTAATTGCCGATCACCATTGAACGCCCCGTAATCTACTTGCCAGCTGGTAATCCGGCCAGAATGATCGGGGCATTTAGCAAGTGAGACGTGATGCACTCTTTACTTCATATTATATGGAAACTAATTACTTCTCAAGAAAGTTATTTCTCAGAAGTGTTTTACTTGAAACTTAAAAAAAGAACATATGAATTCTGCCGGTTTAGAATTATTCTTTCGGGTTGCACGAAACCCGAAACACGAAACAAAGGGTTGGTACGCCCTTCCCTGTCAAATTGTGGCGAGGAAAAATTATGAGGATACGTAGTTTACTTATCGTGAGTAGAGACGATGGTTTATCGCAGGAAAATTTGACTGTTTCATATCTCAGTTTTATTTCGTTATTGGCTGGCTTGCATGAACGAAGCTACTTTGTCATTTCGTTGAGCCAATGAGGATTCTGGTACTCTAAAGTGGAAAGCGGTAACTGGCCTGCAAAGAACTTACGCTCTAAAATTGAAACAGCGAGAACTCAGCCAAATCAGTGAAAATAGTGGAAATGGAGCGACCGATAATCGGTGCCAGATAATTAATTAAAATTGTTGCAAAATTTCACTTATTTATTTGCGATTCGCATTGAATGTCAAGAATCCCACATCTATAAGTCCCTGGATTCCAGTTTATTTGCTTGATTCGCCAGTCGGCAGTAGCTTATCAACTTCATTTCAGTTAATTTAATTTCACTGAATGATATAACTGATTAGGGCTTAGGGTGTAGCCGGGTCAAAAAAATCGACCGTCCAATCATCATAAACGGATAAACTCGCTAGAGTGTTATCGAAAATATGTTGGCTTGAAATATGTTTGCGATATTTCAGTGTCTCCATCAATATATATATATATATCTAATTTTTTTTTTAAATCTACTTTGATCTGCTTGCTTACGGGTCTCTACTCTCATCGTCTACGACGCTCGAGGGTTGATCATCGGAAGTTGCCGAACGCTCGCGTGTTTTGCCTCGCCTCCTCACGCGACATTATACAGCTGAAAGCAAGTACATACTCCATTCATGTTCTCGCAAGTTTGATCACGATGCCATGTTATCACTACACTGCTCTAGAGCGCAAAATATTTTATTCGAGTTCTCATGCGACCGCTCACTAGGATGTGTGTAGAACTTTTGTATTTTCCAAGAATTAAAAAAAAAAGGTGTAATTTTAAACCGCCGTTGCTATGAAGCGTCGCTCTATCATAGAGTAAATAAGACTACAGAGGTGGAATAGTCCCTTAATTCCGCGGACTCCAGCCGCACAGCCTGCGCCAGCAAAATGGCGTCGCTGACCATCAACTTGTCGGAACGTCGTTCGCCAATCAGCGCCTGGTAACCTACTTGCCAGCCTGCAGCCCGACCAATGGGGAACCTTTCGCAGCGCTTAGTAGCCAATGAGATACAACGCCCGTTCCCAGAACCTTGCGTGGCCAATCAGAGAATAGGTATGCCCACGTCAAAGGAACAACAACGCAATTTCGTCTCTGTGGACTTATCTACTCTGTGATTCTATATGCTATTTCAACTAAAAAAATAAGGAATAGTTTAATTACATAAATAATTTTTCCTTATCTGCAATATTGCTGCTAACTGATTATCTAAAGATATATGATACTTTCACTATTACAGACTTAGACGGTTTCCAGCTTCGTCTTCTGCAGGCAGGTACCATACAGGATATGCAGAAAGTTATCCGGTGTTCTCGGAGGCCATGGCATAATGCATAAAATATTTGTGTTGAAACAATTTCGTCATCACGATCATGTTCCGACAATACTTTAATTTCGTGTGCATTGTTAATTGCAAAGATTGGCCAAAGGAATGAAACGTGGACCTGGTATTTACATTATAATACAACCAAATGTGATATCTAGGTGCAAAACCACTTATTGTGCGAGATCCCATTTTTCTAGTAACTTAGTTAAGTTACGCGCATGGTGAATACATGTGTATGTTGCTTTTCAGTACTGGTTGTTGCGTGTTGAGAATTTCATTCCACACTAAGTATATAATCAACCACTTCTACAGAGGCCCCCTATTTCAGGAAAATTATATGCTATCTTAATACGGTTGACCTAGAAAAGCATAATAGGAAATAAAGATCACTGTTGGCTGCTTTAAAAATTATGCTGTGCGCAATTTACGTGTGACGAGGTGTTCACTCAGAATATTTGCTTTTCCATTAAAAAAAATTGATTCTGACAAGGTTTCGATTACGCGAGTACGGTCAGGATGTGCCAACGCCAAGATCGCGCTTATTGGCTAACATTTAAAATTATTTTGCAAAAATGTATTGAAGCAGGGAGGTTGCCACGTAACCGATGCTCGTGTTGCCGTATCCGCAACACTGGTCGACGTGTGTTGCGAGCGGTTGTCGTCGTCAGCCTGGCAACTGCATCGCCGCCTTCTCGGACACGTCGAGGAGCCAAATCGTGGTGGCGGGTTGTCACCTGCAGCAGTTGGGTGGAAGCTCGCGAGCAGCGGCGACTGTGCATCAGCAGTCCAGGACAGCGCCCGAGGACTCCCCTGCGCGGTGTTGAGAGGTGCGTTTCCCATGGAGCGGCGAACCCTTGCGGCGAACGTAGCCCGGTTCACACGTACGCCGACCGTGCCGAACAGACTAGTAGTCCATTTCCAAAGCGCCCCTTGTCCGCAAATACTTATGACAATTTCCAATAATGCTCCTCTTGGTTCCTTCCTAGCCTTAGCTATGGAATGACAACTATTTTACAGGTCCACAACAGCGCGAAGGACGTTTAAACGCAGGTTTAAAATTTATTCAATTTCCAAAGTAGTCCGTGTCCACAAACATTAAGTACAATTTATTTCATTTTAAGGGGACTGCTTGGTCTCAGAAGGCTCTCATTTCTACAGACAATGTCCGCGACCAACAGCAACGTCCGTACCACAGTTCGTACAGCCACATAAAGAAATACACGCCATATACATTTTTTTTGTCTGTTTCCCGTGTCAATCAATGTTCGCGGACAAGGAACCCTTTGGAAATGGACTACTCTGACAGAGCGGGAAACTAGAACAGCCAATCGGAAACCGCCCTCGTTTTACGCACGAGCCGCGCCAAAAGTTTTAGCTCACGCCGATATTTCTGCTCGCGGAATGAGCAGGCTTGGCCGGTATTTCCCGAAGTCAGTTGGTTCGCGTATTTTATTCCGCTAATTTGTTGGATAATCGACATATGTTGAAGTAATAGTCCAGAATTGCGTGTATTTATAATGAAATACGCGAAAATAAATGTTTATTTTTATTAAAAACTCCTATTAAATAAATTTAGTTTGGAAATGAACCGATAGGTATTGCACTAAAGTGTAAAGTTATTTTGATTATATAAAACGAAATAACAGTATCTAGAAAATCATTAAGAAAAAATTAGTTTTTCAGTGGAATAAATAAAATAGAATAGAAATGTGACATCTTATAATTAGTTTGTTGTCCGTAAATTATTTTGGAATCTTGGTATTAAAAATAACGGACTAAACAGCGTGGTCGTAAACAGCCTGCAACCAAACACCAAAATGGTGATGCAGAAAGTCTGTTTACGTGTGAGCAACCATATTTTACTGTCCGCTCCGACTGTTTGGCGTGATCTGCGTAAGTGTGAATCAAGCTTAACGGAACCATTCCCTTGCCCGCGTCACTACGTTCGCAGCGACCGGAGGCAGGTAGAGCCGCGCGGTCATAGCATTCGGAGTGCCGTGTAGATGCAGCCACAGAAGAAGAATGTCGACAATGTCCATAGGCGTGCCTATAGGGTGTGCTAGATACCCCCCCCCCTCCACCCGACCCGTTTTATGTAGTAGCTCTGTGTGGCTATTTCGCCAATACGTTTGCATCGTCAGTGTGTCGCTGTAGTAAATAAGTGAAGCCAACCTTTCAAAATGGGTGTGCGGATAGTAACCAGAAAGCACAGGACAATAAATAAAGTTACTCATCTTCTCTTCCCTCGTCGCCCCTCTTGCATTGGGAAAACCTGCACATCCTCTATCATTAGTGAGTTTCTGTTTACACCAGTAGGCGTGCTAGCTGTACAGATGTAATTCATCTGCGACTCTCGGTAGACATCACTGTCGGATCCAGGATGACTGTGACTACCTAGTGAAGCATTGACTTCTCCATCTTCGTCAGTAATAACACACTCAGTGGAGTAGAACAGCTACATGCAGTAGCAAGTGCGTGATTTTTTTACTGTTTATGTAGCCATAGCTTCAAAAATATTAATAGGCGCTTATTTTTTGTGTGTGTGTGTCTATGTCTGTGTTTGTGCGTTTGTGTGTGTGTATATGTATAGGGTATACACACGCGCACACGAACACAGATTATGCTNAAACATCGGCACATGTAAATGTCTCCCCGCGCTTATGGCAATGTCTTAGTCTAAAGTGATACTTTTTGCTCTGGAAAATGAAAGATGGGTATAAATGGTGTCAAAATGTTTTTCTATTATCATTTGAAAAGCCACGTGTACAAAAAATCAAACAGCAAAATACTGTGCTTGGAAGGAAAGAACAGTTACGATTGACGTTACTTTTCAGCATAGTTATTGCAATAAATTTCCTTTCCTTCGTCTTCGTCCTGCAGCAGGTGCCGTATCTAACCACGCGGGTTCATCGTGAAAAGCGTCGAGTGCCGCGGACGATGCCTTAGTCAAGTAGGTGAGACGCATCTCGTCAGCCTCTTCATGGGACGTGCATCTTCACAGCCGCAGGGGCCACGGTGGCCGAGCGGTTAGCCTCCTCACTTCACACCAAGGCGAACCGGGTTCGCTTCCCGGTGGGGTTGCCCTCGGATTTTCGCTCGCGGGAATCGTGCCCGGACGATGCCTCTGGTATGCCGGTTTTCTCGAGGATCTCTCCGTTCCACCCGCCCTTTCATTCCGGCGCTGCTCCATGCTCACCTCACTTCACCCTCGTCGGCTCTCAAGACCTCGTTGTTAAGAGCCGCCCTAAATCTCTCAAATCTTTCAGCTCTCTCACAGCCGCAGCTCGCCTTCGGCTCAGGAGGAGATATGGGACAGGCGGTGTCAGCGCTGTGGCAGGACGACGACTTCGCGCTGCGGTACCTGGAGGAGAGCCTGCTGGCCGAGTGGCAGGACGATGACGATGACGACGANCCACACACTGCTTCAATAAACTACTACTAGACCACTGAACTTCACCTGCACTTTCTCCATTACTGTATCTGACTGACGGGAGCTACCCTGGACGTGGGAGATGTGGGGTTGTGGTGGGGTAGGCCAGTTTCAGGAAAACCCTACCTAGAGATTTTTTTTCGCGTTTGAGACCGAGAAGCGTGGGAGCAATAAGGGCGATACTGCCACGCGTATCAAGTGTCCCATCGCCGCTAAGCGCAAGGCTCTGAACTGCGTGCAGTGTTCTCGTCGCACTGCGTGTACGTATGGAAATTTCAGCCGTGTCTCTATTATTTTATTGGTGGAAAGTCTATAGGAAAGTTTAATGCAGGGTCCTTGAGTGGTTTTGTATGGATCTAACGCGTATACAGGATGAGTATAAACAAGTACCCCAACTTTGAAGGTCTATAATATCAAAACCAAACAACCTATAGCCTAGATTGACCAATCAAATGAACCGTGGAACCGTGAAGTTTGTTTACCATACACTCATAAATGTTCAATGTCACCACCATTAGTGGCCCGAACGACATCTACGCGATAATCAAACTCGTTCCTCGCTCTTGTCAGCATGTGCGGTGTTACGGTTTGGATGGCGTTCGTAACTTTCGGTTTGAGGTGGTGAGGGGGTAGCGAGCTCGTATNTTCGGTTTGAGGTGGTGAGGGGGTAGCGAGCTCGTATGCGACACGTCAATGTGAAGGGGACGGTCTGATGTTTCCTTTATGGTGCGCCACCCCATTGGCACCTAGCTGTTCGCGGATACCTGAACGAGACGGCGCAACGCTGGATTGGTCGAAGAGCAGCTGGTGACCAGGCTCTTCATCACTGGCCCCCAAGAAGCCCGGATCTTACCCGGTGCGTTTTTTTCTATGGGGATACATAAAGGACCAAGTGTTTCGTCCACCATTGCCGGCTAACATTGACGACCTCAAAACGAGAATTACGGACGCTATCCAAACCGTAACACCGGACATGCTGACAAGAGTGTGGAACGAGTTTGACTATCACGTAGATGTCGTTCGGGCCGCTCGTAGTGGCCACACTGAACATTTATGAATGTATGGTAAACAAACTTCGGGGTTCCACGGTTTACTCGATTGGTCAATCAAGGTTGTAGGTTGTTTGGTTTTGATATTATAGATCTTCATAGTTGGGGTATTCTTTTATACTCACTCTGTATTTTGAGAAACGGCGCTTTAAAAATGTCTTTTTTTTTTTTTTAGCCATTCTGGAGGACTTTGAAAAGGTATTTCTACTGTGGGTGACGTAACGTTTTCAAAGCACTCGACAGCCCTCGTCTGAAGTATGTGTTCGTTTCGTAGATCAGCAAAATGGACGCACGTTTATTAGTTAAAAAATATAAACGGGTGTTTCAAACACACTGCAACGCAGTTCAAGCTCCAGGTAGACGCGAGTCGTAACTCTTCAGAGGTACGTGACGTCATGTGCAAACATCGATTCCGTGTTTAAATCTTGGTGCTGGGAAGCTAAAGAAAATTCCTTCCAGGGACGTTCTCCTCTGTCACGAACAATTGCCGACTCAGTTGACGAAAACATGAAATCGAACCGCTACGTGGGCCTTTTTCTTTACCCTTGTTTTTATACTGTTCTGCACAGGAGGTGCACGAAAATTTCAAACAAATTATAAACGTAAATAATTGACTATTCACAAGTCCAAGCCACAATGTGCTCGCAGCTATGTCGGTATTAAAGCGAATTAGAATGGCGGGACTGTGAAATTTATATTACTGCACAGATAGCATGCCCGATTACAGCCCTATTTTCTTTCTACGAAACCACATATCAGGTTTTCTCCTGGACTGAGCGAGGGTGTGAAATGGTAAACCTTAGGACTCGCATTCGGGAGGACCCGGGTTCGGTTAAAGGTCTGGCCTAGCTGATTTCAGGTTCCCGTGGTTTTCCGTGGTGTGATGGTTCCTTGCTACAGACCGTGGTCGATTCCTTCCCCGCTCCTCCTTTTATAAGCAACTTTCTCCGTCTCTAATGACCCCGCTGTTGAAGAGACGTTAAGCCCTACCTTTCTTCTCCCTCCCGGCATTGGTTCATTTCCCTGCCTCTTCGGCGGCCTTGTGACGATGTTAAGGCTGGGCAGAGGAAAGCCACGTAGCCTGCAGCTTTCAGTTTTGCCAGCTTTTACTATGTATCTGAGATTTATTTTCGAGGACGTCTTTCACTGTCACTGGCGATTTCAAACTAACCAGTGTTTGCTGTCTGGGCTTACAGCACCTACAAAATAGAACTTCTGGCTTACTCTGGTGTTTTTTTTGTACCAGAAAAAGTAAATACCTTAACTACAATAAGTGTTTTCAATAAAGGAAGAACCATGAATTTTTACGTACAGGGGATGGACAAAATAATATGAACACCTGACGTATACACAATATTTATTTATTTATAAGGTGTGTTGGGCCACCATTTGCTTTTAGAACAGCTGCAATTCTTCGCGGAATAGATTCGTAGAGTGTCTGAATAGTTTCCAACGGAATGTTGTCCCATTCTTGTAACAAAACATCCGCCAATTGCTTCAATGATGTTGGAGATGGAAATCTGCTCCTCACTCTCTGCTCTAAAACTCCCCATATTGGTTCAATTATGATGATGTCTGGCTCCTCAAACCAAGACTGATCCTTTTTGGCTGTGTGTATGGGCGCATTATCATCTTGGAATATGGCAGTGTTTGGCAGCAATGTGCTAGTCATAGTAAGAATTTCATCATTGAGGTTGTCGAGATATTCTTTCGCAGTAATCCGGCCAGTGATGTGAATGAGAGGACCAGCTGAATACCACGATACAGCCGCCCAAATCATAACGGAACCTCCCCCATGCTTGACTGTAGGAAGCAGGCAGTCCGGATCATAGGCTTCTTTTGGGGTTCTCCATACATAAACCCGGCAGTTTGTAGGAAACAATGTAAACAATGATTCATCGGACCATACTACATTCTTCCAATCATCAAGTGTCCAAATTTTATGATCGTGGCACCACTTCTTTCGCAGCTTAGCGTTGACTTCAGTTATAAAGGATTTCGCAATTGCAGCCCTTCCATGAATGTTAGCTTTGTGGAGCTCCCGCCGTACTGTTTTTGTCGAAACAGTATTACTCAAGTGAGTGTTGAGTTCTGCTGTCACTTTTGCCGCGGTAGTTTTATGTTGTCTAGCCACAATTCTTTTTAATGTTCGTCGGTCTCTGTCAGTTAACTTTGGGTTTCGCCCACTATTCCTCTTCGCCGATGATGTTTTACCATGTTTTGTGTATGCTGTCATTACCGTGGATACTGTCGCTCGTGAAACGTTAAACAATTCAGCTGTTTTCGTCACAGACGCTCCCGCTAATCGAGCACCAACGATTTGCCCTCTTTCGAAGTCTGAGAGATCACACATTTCACCGATCGCTTGTTTTAACTGTCGCAGAACAAAGCGTATAATACACTGAAATATAACCTACAAGACTTGGCACGTAAACTGTGCAATACATACGCGTCGCATTATTTACACGGAAGCAGTGTTGCCAACATGCAACAAAATGTACTACATTGCATGGTGTTCATATTATTTTGTCCATCCCCTGTATGTGCCGTATAACAGTTACCTGTCTTTACAGAATTGGGAAAAAATATCTGCTGCCCAGCTCACTAAATTAAACTACATATTCAGTGTACCACCACGAAGTTTACACCGAAGTTGCCTTTCGAGAAGATTTGATTCCATGTAACAAAGTCCCAAATTTATAACATTTATCTTCAATTTGTGGCCCATACTTAAATTGCATGTTTTCTCCATACACACGACCTTAGTTTTTTTTTTTTTACAAGGGGTCAATTACGCCATTTACGAATCCACTTCCACTCATTTTTAGGAAAACCGGCGTTTTCTCTTTACGTTACTCAGCAGATGCTACTAATTTTGATTATTATCAGAATACATTCTGTTTATTACGACGTATATAGTTGATTAAGGACGTACAAAACTGGCGTGAAACTATTGCAGTGAAGTTCTTTTTGAAGCAGTTTGTCAGCGGCGCCTCGGCTGTGCGCAGGTTTGTTGCGTCACGCGGCTGCGGCAGGAGAATTGTAGAGAGCAGGTAAGAGCTGCGACGAGCCGGAAGGAACAATGCGTCACTGGGGAGGAGGGAAAGGTAAGAACCACTCGAGAAGGGTTGAAATTAGCACCGCAGGGGTTATTAAAGAGGCCCGTCTAGTGGGATAGTCACGGCAAAGCTACACAACGACCACGCTTTTGACGGCAGAAGGCATAAGAGGCAAGCTCTCTCCCCTCCGAGCGTATACTCAAAAATTATATACGACAAAGGAAGGAATATTTTTACGGTTTAGTAAAAACCAACGCTATATTAATTTTGCGTTTTGTCTCTACTAGATAGACATATGCTCAATATTTAGACCNGGGGGGGGGGAAGTCACAAAGAACGACTCTCTCCTCCCCTCCCCCAAATCCCTAATACCGAATTTATTTGATTAATTTAACATTTTTTCCTAAAATTATGGTGAAACAAAGTTCTCGCCACGAATCGAAAGTCTAGACCTGCACTTACACAATGGGTAAAGTCCCCCCTCCTCCAAAGCATGCGTCCGCTCCTGATTATTTAGGTGTAAAATGTAAATGAATAAAAAATTCTTTCAAATTGTAATTCCAAATTTGAGGAAACATACATCAGATTCACGCTGGAAAAGGAGTTTTATGGTCCTGCTGAATATATTGGCCAATAAGATTAACACGAAATACTTGACGTTGGTGAGGAAACCATTTTCTATGTCTACAGGACTGAAAAACCAAAGGTGGTTTTTTACGTTTTTTGGCGATGTGCAGAAGATAGAAGGATGACACGGAACAATTTTTTCTGTCACCACAAAATATTTTGTGAGGTTTATATCAGTAGAATACACTACTAGACATGGAAATCGATACACCCTTAGTTGAAACTTTATTAAACCATCACAGTCTGATAGGTGATAGTACAAATGAGTAGTGGTTAGTTTTTCACGTATAGAGGGCGCGTTGCGTAGTATCCGCGAAGCACGCGTTCAATATTCAACACGAGGTAGAGCCTCCTCTCGTGGCTACACAGGCAGCGGTGCGACGAGGCATCCATCATGCAGGTGGTGGATAGTGTTCTGAGGAACATACCACTATACTTACTGCAACTGTACGCGTAGATCAGCCAGTGTTTGGGCATTTGGTTGAAAGTGGTGTAGACGTCGCCCCATGATATCCCATTTATGTTCAATAGGGGACGGGGCCGCGGTGACTGAGTGGTTAGACTGCTCGCCTCCCAGCAGGGCGAACCGGGTTCAATCCCCGGCCGGTTCATTCCGGATTTTCGCAAGTGGGAATTGTGCCGGACGATGCCGGTGGCAGGCGGGTTTTCTCGGGGATCTCCCGTTTCCCCCGCCCTTTCATTCTCTTCACCTGCATCGGCTATCAAGACCTCGCTGTTGAGAGCCGCCCAAATCTCTTCACTCACTCATTCAATAGGGGACAAATCTGGAGATCTGGCAGGCCAAGGGAATGGTGTCCACATCTTGCAGAGACTGTTGGGTGGTGCGAGCTGTGTGAGAACGAGGATTATCTACCTGCATGATAGCGTTGGATATGGTGCGCAAAAATGACATAAATTGGGGGCCGCAGAACCTCATTGATATATCGCTATCTTGTCTCCGTACCTTCAACAACCACGAACGTGATAGGGAGTCATAACTTATGGCATCCCATACATAACACTAGGTCTCTGGGACGTGTGACGTTATGGCATTTATGAATCGGTGCAGGATCGTTGCGTTGCCCACTGGGGCGCCCAATCCTGCTGCGACCATCATCTGCATCAAGATTGAAGCGGGATTCATCGAAGAACACAATGCGACGCCATTCCTCTGTCCAATGTTAACGTTCTTGGCACCACTGACGGGTTACCGCACAATGACGAAGGGTCAAATGCAAACGGCGCAGTGGACGCCATGCCTGCAAGCCAGTCTCATTAAAATGGCAACGAATCATTCTTGTTGACACCTGTTAATGCAACGCAGGCTCCACAGACTGCAGAATCTCTCTGTGCGTGGTGCCACGCTCTGCTACCGCACGTCGGAGGATGCGACGATCTTCTCTGCCTGGCAGTGCGTCTGGCAGGACCAGTGCCTACTCTAGGTGACGTGCAGCCTGTATGTATCCACGCCTGCACACGTCGTGTCACATTGCTGACTGCCCGGCCGAGATGAATGACACACGACGAACCGACCGCCCAGAATTGTGCAGTCCGGCCATACGACGTTGAATTAAACGGCTCGGGTGCCTCTGAAATCGTGTTGGAACCACGCACACAGTGTCCTCTCGGGAAACTAATGAGTGTGCCGACAATACAACCAAATTAGTATGGCGTAAAGTTTGGAAGCTTCACAGAAGCGTCCTTCTGGCAGACCTGCATGTCGTCAGGCTGTGGTAGCAAAGACAGAGCTACACGATGACATGACTCGAGCTGCTGTCTGGTGGGCAGCCAGTAAACTACACGTGTAACCCATGGCTAAAACTGGAATTGTTTTACCTATGCTTGTTCGTATTTAGTGCGTCGTTTAGGTACTAGTCAGTTCATATTCGTATTGATGTGGGTAAATGAAAGGAACGTTTTCTCCTAAATGTATTCCTCGTTCCATTATAATTCTTCTTTACTGCAAATGTGTTCCTCGGTCATCCTCGGCGATATTACTGACGACACAGTGGCATCTCCAGGTCATTCGCCGACTGTGCAAGTTCCGCCTGACGCGTTCGCCACGTTCTGCGATACGTAACGAGAGTTTTTAAGTTGCATGGCCCAAGAGCCAAAATGTGTTTCTATAATTCGAGAATATTTTAATAGTTTGTGATGTACAAATGGTAACTTGATAAAAATACCAACTCAATTGAAAAAAAAAATACATTCATCATGTTTTAGAGTAAATATGATATTAGCTTATAATATTGTTTCTCTAATAACTTCAAAAAGTTATTTTATCACAGTGTTTGGTTTTCAGTTTAGGCATAAATGTTCCTTGAAGTGACGAACGTGGCACATTGCAATTTATTTGAAATTGCAATATGACGAAATAACTAGAAAAGGCAACATAACAAGAAATAAATTTTAAATATCTATAGTGCCTTTTTTTTTGTTTTTGAAAAGGATTTTTTTTTTTGCTATTGTCACATTGTTGAGAGACTACGACCCCATATCATAATGAAAAAAAGTTTAATGAGCTAAAAATATAGAAAATGGTGTTCTACTCTTGAGGGCATTCAAGTGACCCAAAACAGTTTTCGCATTTTTCGTGTTTTTTATAATTCTGTGGCGTTGCATTAAAATTGTAGCCTGATACAAGTGGCAAAAAAAGTTGAAAACTAATATATAATAACTATAATAACAGGAGTTTCGGAGATCTATTTTCAGTTTATATCTTTTGCCTTAAAAATTGTATAGTTTGGCATAATTTGCATGTTTGACTACAATTTAAATTAATTGTTGAGGTCATTAGATTAAGACAAATAAATATAACGGAAAATCTGTATATGGTTCACTCAGAGCTCTATTTTAATGGTGCTGTATATCAAGAAATGCATTACCTAATTCACACGTTAATTGGGTAATTCATGTGTGACTTCAAGAAATATTTACAATCACGCTATGAAATATTTTTGCAATTTTTAAAAACTGCTCAAAATAAGAAAAGTTTTACGTAATTTTAATTTGTAAAATAAGATTTGCTGAGTATACGAGTATATGTTAAAATGAATTAAGACGCGCCCTTTCAGTCACCCTTGTAAAATAAGATTTGCTGAGTATACGAGTATATGTTAAAATGAATTAAGACACGCCCTTTCAGTCACCCTTGTAAAATAAGATTTGCTGAGTATACGAGTATATGTTAAAATGAATTAAGACACGCCCTTTCAGTCACCCTTGTAAAATAAGATTTGCTGAGTATACGAGTATATGTTAAAATGAATTAAGACACGCCCTTTCAGTCACCCTTGTAAAATAAGATTTGCTGAGTATACGAGTATATGTTAAAATGAATTAAGACACGCCCTTTCAGTCACCCTTGTAAAATAAGATTTGCTGAGTATACGAGTATATGTTAAAATGAATTAAGACACGCCCTTTCAGTCACCCTTGTAAAATAAGATTTGCTGAGTATACGAGTATATGTTAAAATGAATTAAGACACGCCCTTTCAGTCACCCTTGTAAAATAAGATTTGCTGAGTATACGAGTATATGTTAAAATGAATTAAGACACGCCCTTTCAGTCACCCTTGTAAAATAAGATTTGCTGAGTATACGAGTATATGTTAAAATGAATTAAGACACGCCCTTTCAGTCACCCTTGTAAAATAAGATTTGCTGAGTATACGAGTATATGTTAAAATGAATTAAGACACGCCCTTTCAGTCACCCTTGTAAAATTTTCTGTAAATATTTTCGTTTATTTTATTTGCACATCCCAAAAACACTAAAATTATGATTTTGGCAATCCATAATGCCAAAAATATGCGATCTAAAGATGTTTTTATTCTAGGAAAGAGATCTTACAATTAATGATTGCAAGTTAAACGTTATTTCGTACAAATAAAACAAATATTGAATAACAAATTTAATTTTTTTACGATCGCAATTCTTTTAATTTTCCACTTTACAGTATTTATTAAATTGTCCATTTTTTGTTGGGGTTTTAGACGTATCAAGCTCTCGTACAAACTGCGTCGATGATAAAATAAGTTTTAACATGCCATTTTCAATATTCTGTTTTTAAAACATATTTTTTCCCTTGGCGATAGTAACGTATCAGCAAGCAGATATGAGCACTGTCTGAAATGGCGTCATCGCTGACAAATTGTCTCTTGTTTGTGAAGCCACAAGTGATGTTTATCTGTCGTCGCCTAGGGCACTGGCAGTGACGCACCGCATCGTGTTACTGTATTGTGAAACCATATCAACGTTGCCGTAGACATCACTTTGCCATTGGCAGTGACGCACCGCATCGTGTTACTGTATTGTGAAACCATAACAACGTTGCCATAGACATCACTTTGCTATTATATTGGCGCAAATTCGCCATGAACGTGATTATTTCTGTTGATGCTTCAGTCAAGTCAACTAAACTTGAGACATTGTAATTGTCACTAAAGAGGTCTGCATTACTGTAGCGTTCATAAAACAGAAACTAAAATGAATAATGTCTGTGTTCATAAATTGGAAACATTTTTAGGCGTAATATATGGGGCGTATTTTCTTACATTGCTGCCAACTTTACTCCGAGCGAACCAATCAGCGTTTCCGTTCAAATACATGTGTCTTTACGCGTAATAAATTTTTTTAATGTTGTTTTCACAAGTGTACAGTTGCCCGCAAAACCATTACAGCAATTTTAACTCTCAAATCTCGTTTAACATAATCACTAATGAAACTTAAAAATTTCCCTAAATTGTGGTTTTATGATGGTTTTGTATATACTGAGGAATTTTGCCACTAGTTAGGGTTAGTGAAATATCGCGAAAATATTTTAAGACCAGTTATATTTCAAAACACTGTAGGGTCGTTTACCTATCTTGATTGGCTGAACTACTTTTTGACACGTGTTAACTGTCTCTGCACAAATCACGTAGGAGCCGTGCCGATGTTGCCGAATTCTGTGTAGCCCAGTCATATACAGTAGGAAAAGGCCTTCTCAAGCAGACCGCAGTGGCAATAGACAAACTGCTTTTGGATGCTTATAGTCACTGGCTCTACCAATAGTACTTGCCTGAACTTGTTCACACACACACACACATGTCTTACAATTCGGATGGCCACATAGAGTTTCCTGAGAGACGCGGTTGTCGTAGACAAACAACAAGACTTCTAAGTTCGTGCGCATATTTCTCTGTATGTTTAGCAACATAAATAATTGTATAAAAGTATATCTGAGAAAAATTACAATTTTTCAGCTAAGAAAGCAACAGTATCGTGGGATTCAGAGTTTGTTAAAAAATTAATGCATCCATTCATTTCGAAAATAAAAAGCTGCTGGAAGAATTGCCTGATTTGTAATCAAAAGTCTAGAACCACAAATATCACAAATATTCAGTCTTGCCACAGAAAATAACTGTTCTTCTTTCACTCCCTCTTCACACAAATTCCTATAGAGACGTATATCATTATGACTGGCTGCAGTATGCCAGCTACTTTAATTTTTGTAATAGATGAAGACAGAATAATAATAAAAAAATTTGTTTCGATTTACTCAAGCTGCTATTAACTGGAAATTTTCAATTTGGTCAGGGGCCGCGGTGGCTGAGCGGTTAGCCTGCTTGCCTCTCCTACCAAGGCGAACCGTGTTCAATCCCCGACCGAGGCACTCCCGGATTTTCGCACGTGGGAATTATGCCGGACGATGCCTCTGATCGGCGGGTTATCTCGGGGATCTCCCGTTTACCCGCCCTTTAATTCCGGCGCTGCTCCATACTCACCTCAATCACCTTCATCGATGCTCAAGACCTCGCTGTTAAGAGCCGCCCAAATATCTTTACTCAATCACTCACACTCCATTTGGTCGACAGCTTAGATGCTAGAGCAATGTTTGTTGATCATTAAATTTTACGTTGTAATAGTTGGCATTCCAAATGTCTGTTAAGTCGATAACAATAAAATATTGTATTATGTATGATCTATTTTCAGTGACTCATTTCTTGCATTTTGAATGGGTGTCATCATCTTCAAGAGTTTATTAGGACACTAGGTTATATATAGGAATTCTTAAAGTAAACTTCCAAGTCTGAAAACTATCTGAACAACTTTCAATTTACGACATTTTACCTGTAGAAAGTCGCACATAAATATTACACAGAACATTATAAAAATTTTATCACGTCGTATCAGTCTAGTAAACGATTTAAATTTAACCACATCTACACGAATGAGTTATAGTGCGATTGTGTATTTTACACAACACGAGCAGCTATAAGCAAGCCTATGCAAGGACACGTTATTTTGAAATATGGCGCGTGAGTGATTCATTACATACTGTTTTTTAAAATGAAATATGTGTTTGGCGCCGTGCTTTAATTCTTTCCTAGTTTCCATATCTACATTTAGATGTTGCTTGTGTAAACATATTTTCCTAATTGTTTGTGAGTAAAAAAACAGTATTAGTCTAAAATGGGCTTTATTTTTAAAGATTATATTTGTAAGGTGTAAGGGAAAGACAGAATTCATGTAGAATCAAACCCAGAGGTGTAGTCAGAACAAAAAAGACGAGGATAGGGGGTTGTAACCCTCTCTTTGCCCATTACGTTATCAAAAATTAGTATTAGATTTATAAATACTCTTTTAGATGTGATAATAAAAAAATACGTCATAGTTTACAGCAAGTAAAATTTCTTAAGTTATATTGTGAAGTAATATCTATACTAGTAACTTGTTCGTCATAATTAACACGTTCATCAGCACCACTAAGGTCGGTGTAACATCCTTCCATTTTTGCAATTAGGGTAATCCCCCCTCCCTCCCCCTCCGAGCCCAAACTCTTTGGGAAATTTCTGGCTAGGCCGCTGCTGCCTTAACCTTGCTATTAGGAGACCAGCGTATAAGTGATACTCATCGCTGATTTTTATACACTGAAGAGCCAAAAAAACTGGCACACCTGCCTTATATCGTGTAGCCCCCCCCCCCCCCCCCGAGCACGCAGAAGTGCCGCAAGATGACGTGGCATGGACTCGACTAATGTCTGAAGGTATGCAGGAGGCAATTCACACCATGAATCCTGCAGGGCAGTCCATAAATCCAATATGCGCCAATTTGAGGAAAGGGTTGCACGTCTGTCACGTTTAATGATTCTCGTCAGTCGTCGTTTGTCCCGTTCTTTCACGATCTTTTTCCGGCCGCAGCGATGTCGAAGATGTGATGTTTTACCGGATTCCCGATATTCACGGTACACTCGTGAAATGGTCGTACGCGAACATCCAAATGTTGTCGCTACCTCGGAGATGCTATGTCCCATCTCTCGTGCGCCGACTATAACACCACGTTCAAACTCACTTAAATCTTGATAACCTGCCATTGTAGCAGCAGTAACCGATCTACCTGCCGACCGCATCGCGTTACTCTGATTGGTTCCATACCTCTGTTATTTGCATACGCATGCCTATACCAGTTTTTTTGACACTTCAGTGTATGATAATATTTACTACACATGTTTTTCAATTATTGCAATTATTAAACAAATGTAATTCTTATCGATCTGCACCTTATAATTGTTTATAAATAATTATTTTTCATATTATTTTTCCTATTTAATTTATTTGTCGTGGTTCCCAGGTTGGGCACTATTCTTCAGCGGACCTAAAATAGAGATAGTGACGAAATTTTGTGGTGTGAGGCGTTGTCGACTCCGTTGTCCGGCGTGAAGATCGAGACGCTGGTTGTTCGTAACAAGCGCAGGATGCAACCGGAGTCGAACACTCGGCGCAGACTTATGGTGATAAATATGAACTTATAGGCCAGATATTGCCAGCTCTTTTCCCGATATAAACGTGTAGTCCATTTATGGCTACTTCCAACTTTCCTGAAGCCGTGCTTTCAACCATTCCTCCGCCTCATGCAAACAAAGTCTAGAAAATTGCACCAGAAGGACAACTTATTTTACGCGGGAACTATTTCTTGCTCATTATTACCAACACAACTACATCGACTCTGTTTTTATTCATATAAATTATAAGTTAAATATTGTATTTTATAGATAAAATCTAAGTAAAAGTATAAAATGGTTATGACACATGCCATATTTGGGAAACAACCAAATACATGATGCATTGGGTTTTTTTTTCAAAGGTTTGATTCAAAAAGTGTGAAGATACTGCAAATAAACTACATTGTATTTTCAGGTGAAGTGTTGGGCTAGTATTTATGCAGGATTCTGGGAGTTGTTGTAGATTGGTCTTGTTGGGTTGGTAATGCAGCAATAGATTGGAACAGGTTGCCGACAGTGGTTGAGAGCATGCTGTGATCTTGGTTGTTGTAGTGGCCATAGAGTTTAGGCTGGGAATACGCGCAAGGCTTAAACATCTTGGTGGTCATATGTGTTCTATAGTAGGCTTTAATACGGGAGAGATTATGTTGGTGCTGTCGTCAATATAATACTAAAATTGACGTGGGGCTGTGTCGTGGGATTAACCTGGTTCTTATTTGAGCGAGGTGATCGAAATTTTGATTTGGTAAACAGGTTCGCTGCAGATGACCATTGCCCGCCTCGGTGGTAACGTTACAGTCGACGCTTGATATGACTAGGTGATGCGATTCTTTATTGGTGCAGTGGCAAAATCACTGAGCTTTCCCGTCATTAAAAATGGTGCAAGAAATCAAGTGATCGCTAGTGGTACAGAGAAAATCTTGTTTTACCGAGTGATAACTGAATTTGAGTGTGGTGATCGTGATCTGACCATGGTCACGCTGATCATACGTGATCTTTGCTGAATTATGGATTGGGATGGAAGAGAAGAGTAGAACGCGCTGATCGGGGATTCTTAGTGGGGGCAGGTTGCTGAGCAGCGGTGGTCAGGCTTGTGTTCAGATCTTAAAATGTATGAGTCACAAGCCTTGGAATTAAGTGAAAACTTTTTAACGCCCTGATAAATTTTTCCTTTCAGTCAGTTTCTTTATTTCCACCACTTTATAATATAAATATCGGCATATGACTAATAAACCAAGCGTATACATTCCACCACTCTCAAAAGTTAACGCCTGAATCTGCAATAGATTACATTTATTAGGGGTTAACGCCTGTTGGGAGGGCCTTAAAAAGTACTCAGTTTCCCGGGAATAGCCTATACCCCTAAACCATGTCACAAATATCTCAAAGTTATAATCTCGCTGCAAATATCTGAAAACTTAACGATTAAATACCGGAGAGCTCTATATGAACAATGCAGGCAAGACTGCGAGAAATAACCTCATTGCAAGAGTGCCATTACAACAGATATTTGGCAAGAAGCTTTCAAGTAACGTATAAGTATGTACTGTTGGCATATATCTTTACCTTTGCATACACTTGGCATATTGAGGTTTTGATTTCAGTCATACTTTAGTAACACAGATTAACAGTTCCGGAGAGAGTTGGGCGTCAGATGTAACAACAGCTACGAGTTACGTATGCCTTACGTGCGAGGATGTAGGTAGTTAGTACATTGTAGGGAGATAACGTGTAATACAGATTTAAAGAACTCAGCGTGTGACAGAAGAACATTCACAAATAACAGAACAATAAAAAAAATACAAATGCAGAACAACCAAATTTATTTCTAGGACAATAACTACTGCTACTTGAAATGATTACTCAACAGATACGTGTCCAGAAAAATGTGAAATTTAATTGGTTTTCTTTCAATCAGATGAAATATGTCAGGAATAAAGTAACCAATTTGCATACTAGATTTTATGTGCGGCCTCAGTAACACTAGCCTCTCTCGTGACCGAGGAGTTCCATTTTACTTTAGACTTAGCATTGAAAAAAATTCTAACTTCCAGGAAAATAAATTAATTGTTTTACTTCTTAGGCTCCAGACTTGCTCGGTGAATTAAGAGTGATGCTCTAATTTCCAAGTTACCCGTGGTTAAAATAATTTAAAGTAATCTGAACTTGATTTTAAAAAAAATTCTTCTCTGCTTCTTAAAAAAATGTTCTGGAGCTTAGCTGATAATAATTTAAAAACTAAGAATCCTTGGAAGTTCTAGGCGTTCCTGTTGATCTCGTCGGCAGTCGCATCCCCCTGGACGCGGCAGGACCTCTGATCGCGGGCTTCCTTATTCAGGCTCTCAGGACTGTAGTGCCATTGCAGTCCCAGCACATATTAGCACACGCGGTAGCTCGAACTAATTACCCTGAAAATATACGCACGAGGCGACCGACACAGGCCTGCTTCTTTCTAGAACTTGCCTCGCGTCTTCGTCTCCTTCGATACGGCCTGTTTGTGTTTCGAACTTGGGTCCTTATAATATAAACTAAATTAAAATCCTGCGTGCCAAACCCACGCGGGCTAGCTTCCTGCCTTCGAACACCAAGATGGCTAATAATTCCTTTCAAACTCCTAATTAAATAACGCCGTCTACAACTGACCAAGCACGGGAGAGTTAGAGGCAGAATTACTCAACACGTCACTTAGTTACCACGGCAACGGATCAATAACTGCTCGTATACTAGGGCCTTCTAAACACATTACAAAATATAACAGACTGGAAATACATATAAATGTGTTTACGATAAAATAAAAATTTAATTTAAGCGAGTAGTGAAATTACTTACCAATTGACATAATTAATGTGCCAATTGAAAATAATATCTGTGAAACCATGACCCGCCTCTCGCCCAGACGGACCCAGCCGCTGGTACATCGTCAATCCGGCGGAAGGAATGATTGACATCTGGCGTAAACTGACGTCACGGCCCCACCCTGTTGGAGGAGGCGACGACTTTGGAGCAAGTGTCGCCCAGCTAAAACTCCCTCGGCGCAACCCGACGTGTGGAAAAGGTTCTGGGGCGGGGCACCTATGATATAAACACGGCCACGGCCGGAAGGTCGGCAGTCTGTGATAGCCATTTGGCTTAGGTGTGATAGGTGTCTAGCGAAGGATATGAGCATCGGTGGACTTGGAAGGAAATGACCGGTGGCAAACGAGGGCGTGGGACTGCGGCGGGCGAACGTGTGCACAGTGGATTACGAACGAGAGTGCGTGAGTGCTGCGGAGGGCGAGGTTTCCGAGTGGAGGGCTACTGTGTGTGGGAGCACTCGGGACGCTCCAGAACATTCCGAGCAGGAAATAATGGTGATATCTGGACTGAAACATGATGGACCTGAACGGACGAGAGATATAGACTTGACTGTAAATACTGGAACTGACAAATATCAAATATGTATATTTCAATAGTAATTCAAACTGTTTATATATCCTAATTTTAGCTAATTATTTTACGAATTAATTTATGTTATGTGAGTGTGAATATGTAATAATTAGCTGTAAATGGCAATTGATAGCCGTTAATGTCAAAAAAATTACGTTTTGTATATTTATTTTGTGGCCAAGGAGATTATTATTAGCTCGTTTATTTAATAAAGACCTCCATCCTATAAAGAACCGGGCTATGTCCATAGACATTGAAAAACTGTAACAATATGTTAACGTAAACACGGGCTGTATTACTGCCTGCAAAACTGGGAACAAACACATTACAGGAACTTGTGCTATACTAACAGCAGCGGTCTAAGACAAAGTAACTTTAGCCACTGTAAAGTCTTTTCAACGTACAATATAACACCTGCATGCTTACTTGGTTGCCCTTTGCCCAACGCAGAAAGGTTGTTGCGCATTGTCGCAATGCCATGCAGATTTAAAAGTCGGAGACATTGTCCTAAGATTTTCCGTGACGTTGGAAGTGTGGCATTTGATGTTGACGAGCAAGATAACTCATTTTGTGACTTGACAAGTAGTTGTAAGTAAATTTTATATTAGTTTATTCTGTTTCACTTTATATTGCAAGGCGTTACTGCCAAGGCTGGTAGTGGACGTATTGAATTCTAATTGTTTCGTAGGTCTTATAATTCTCAGTTGGCTGTTATTTACGTATACAATACTGATGCGAGCCACACTGTTTGTTGTAAATATCTCTCAGACTGTTGTTAGAATTGCGCAAGCTCCTCTAATGTATTCACAGAAGGAGGTTGACTTTGAATTTGGTGACGTATTGTGGAAGTTCCGTAAATTAATTTAGGCTAATATTTTTGTTGTGTTCACTTCTGAAAAAGATTTGGCTTAATAGTTTCGTATTTACTGTTCTAAAAATCTCTGGTCCATTATCCAGGACAATGTTAACTTTTAGTATAGGTATACAATGGACTAAAAGAATTAACTAAGCAGGGATTATTAAACCGTCGAAATATGCTATAGCATGATTCAATTACAGTTAGTCGTAAGCTTGCCAGGACTTCTAATATCAGCAGTTAAGAATGTCAGATCCCAAAATTAAATATTTTATAATTGTACCAAACATTGTTCATCTCGTGCGCATTGTGTGCGATAACATTTTCCTAGAATAAAAAATAATTTACACTTAATATTTTTTGAATAATTTGATGTCAAATACGAAATTCTTCTATTTTGTTGCAGCCGTAATAACAAATACTAACTAAATTGTACAGATGAAAAAATTTACAAAATAAACTAATCCCGTGGGCTTTACAAATATGTAATCACCAAATATAACAGTTAATACATTTTTTTAATTGTTAAAAATATGCAAAATAATTTATATTTAAGAACTTTTTTTATACATACGACTTTTTATTTGGTGATTACATTTGTCACGCGGTAGCCCAGGGGATTAGTTTATTTGTAATTTTTTTCATCTGTACAACTTCGTTGTTATTTTTTATTAAGGCTGCAACAAAAAAGAAGAATTTTGTATTTGACATAAATATTTTCTATTCTAGGAAAATGTCATCACATACAATGCGTACTAGTTGAACAAAGTTTGGTACAACTAAAAAATAATTAATTTTTGGGTTCCTGCATCCTTTAACTGATATTCAATATTAATGCTAATATTTTTCCGCTGCAATAAAATTGATATTCTCATGAATGTACGGACGGGAAAGGTTCACAACAAAGTTTTTGTGAATAATTTTTTTTCTCTCTCAGTTTGTTGATATTTTTTACTGGGTAAGTAAGAACCCCTAGCTGTACGAAACTGACACAGTAATGGGGAAAAAAAAAAAAGCAATTCCTCATGAGATAGCTTGGTATTAGGAAAATTTCCGCTACAATATGCACTGGTGTTTCAAGGAGGACAATTTTAAGCTTGGTTGTACATGGAGAAATAGTATTTTTGTTTAAAAGTTTGTGTTTAACCTGAATTGTGTTATGTGCTTGCCTTAGCCAAAATATTGCGTATTAACTTTATTTTGAAACTCTTATTTGCTCTCTCCAATGCTGTTTACCAGATTAAAAAGTTTATTCTTTACGTAGGTTCAAAACAAAACACAAATCGGAAGATTTTATGAATTTATATTTACTTTCTGAGAATTGCAATTATTCCATTTGCTTACAAACTGAACGGAAACATCCGGTGCACGTGCGGCGCCAGTGCTACTTGGCGGCGAACATTTGCATTGGCTTAAGATCTACTTGTATGCACACTGTGTATCCTTCCGCCATATGTAAAACTAACACTATAATGAGCCTGATCACTTAGTATTCACGCGTCGGTCAAGTGAAACTGCGAAATTATTAGAAAAATTAATGTTTTACGAATGTGCTCTTTCTTACTCCTAAGTAAAAATCAGCAAAAAAAAAATGCAGTATTCACAAATGCGTAAACCTGTTTTAATTCAACGTTCAAACACTGAACTGCTTTCTCTCGAGCGTTACCAACTTTACTGCGCGCATTCCAGACATTGCAGAGAGCCGCGGTGGGGAAGTGGTTAGACTAATCGCCTTACACCGAAGGCGAACCGGTTCGATCCCAGCGGGGTCGCTCCCGGATTTTAGCAAGTGGGTGTCGTGCGGGACGATGCCGCTGGTCGGCGGGTTTTCTCTGTGATCTCCCGTTTCCCCCGCCCTTGCATTCCGGCGCTGTTCCATACTTCAATTCAACTTCATCGGTTCTCAAGACCCAAATCTCTCCACTCCGCGGTTTGCTGGAATGTCGGCTGGCAAATAGGTTACCAGGTGCTAATTGGCGAACGGCGCCCGTTCCGACATGTTGCCGGCTGGTGACGCCATTTTGGTGGCACGTGCGTTTGGGGTTCGCGCAATTAAAGGGGCTGTTCAGCCTCTGTTTTGTCAAGTACTCTGTGACGCTGGTCGGTGGCAGGGGAGAACTGACCGTGATGCTGCGGGCGAACGCGCGGACCGCACGGCGTGTCCACACGTGAGGGACACGTGCGGGCGACTGAGAAGACGCTTACAGCGACAAAGCGTGGTAACCGGAGAGCAGGGCAGATAATGAGAGGTCTCCCGGAATTCGCTGCCTCAGTTCCTGGACGCCTGCGCAGTTCCGACCCCGCCGCGCGCTGCCCGCCTGCGCAACGCCCGCACAAGTCTGCCCGGAACTCTCTTCTTAGTTACTTACAGTACGTCGTCAACTAAGTTAGTTATTTAATACTTCTATAGCCCATGCGCGGATATTTACAATTTTTTTTCTGAAACCCTGCTAAAATTTTAATTCAATGATATTACTCCGCCTCATGCAAACAGTGCATAACCAAGTCTTGAAAATTGCAACGAAGCGAAAACACGCCACATTCGTGCGCACTCACTTTAATAATACTTCACATAAGAACTATATCTTACTAGGCATTACCAAAATACCTATTTTCTCCCTGTTCTCATTCACATTCATTAGAAGTGAAACATTGCAATTTATAGATAAAAAACATTTTCATGCTTAAATTAACAAAATAATAAGATACTTTTATATTAACAGAAGAATAAAACGCTTGTGATACACGACGCATTTAGTAAACTTAGAAAACACGTAATACATGGAGTGATTTTTCAAAGGTTTGATTAAAAAAGTTTGAAGAAACAGCGAATAACTATATGAGGGGATTTTAATCATGAGGATTCAGTGGCAAAACAACTTTTCCTACTTAATATTATCACTTTTTACTTACAATTTTTGGCACAAAATGAAGAAACAGTATGTGGTCCGTTTACTGCCGTGCTGGAGGAAAATTTAGGTACAAATACTGGAAGCAATGGGCGTAACTAAGATTTGGTTAGGCGAAGGCAAAAATTTATTTTTAAAGAAATTGTGTAATTTAAGCATATTTATTAGGGTGATTTAATGGATCCATTTTTACATCAGAAACGCAGATAAATAAATATTTTACAATGTAAAATTCAGGATTATGCTGAACTCTGAGTACAAACTTGTGCGACGATTCTTTATGGAAAATGAGGTAGAAAACTTAACACGACCTATGACCTAACGTTGTTCTTAAGGGAGAGACACGTTCTTGAAACGAGGAAATTAAATTTAGTAATTTGAAAAATGTCAGAAACTACTATGTTTTCTCAAGAACAGTTTTCTGTGCGTGTACATCGAGGCAGGGTTTATGTTCCTATACTACTCACGTAATCATTACGTCATAACAAACGATAAACACTCACGGCTTACAACACACTTTTGTTTGTTAATAACATGGTTGTAACGTTGTGATTTTTAAGGGGGTATTTTTAACATTAGTCACAGATATTTTAATTATGTATGATTACAGAGTACTTGCTTATGTTGTCACTTTCTTTAATATAATTTCGAAATTACGTTTTATTATATGAGTTAACATTTGGTTAATTTAATAGTTAATTGACATAGAGATCATGTGTAGGAATTTCTTATTTGTTTTTAGACGGTATTCAGTATTAATGTTTTGTTTGTTATTTTTCATTTATTTCCTAGAGGATGGTCAGCATTAAATATTTATTGAACAAAAGTACTAAATAAAACTATCCTGGTTGTCTCTCGTCTCGCCATTACTTATTGGCGGAGAGATGTGTCATAGTCAGATGACAGCCAATCGGAGGACAGGAGACAACATAAGTAAGGTAGAAATAAAATAGAACTAATTTTTTATGACAGAATTTTTCTCACCACGACCAAAGATGGACGTGTGTACGTCAAAATAAGTTTTAATGATATAATATGGAATAATACATGTGAATAATTATAAAATAATTGTGGCAATATGTTTTTTTAAAGATTAATTGTTAATAATTGAAAAGAAAAAAGATTAATTTTATTATATTTGAGAAGATTGATTAATAATTTGTTGAATGTGCTGAAGAAGAAAACTGACTTTAATAAAAATAATTTTTAGTTGAGAATTGCGACATTATGATTTAAAATGAAAGGACAGCGCCCAACGTGATACTTGTACATTTGTGATTTGTACGAAATGTAACATGGTGCTGCCTAATTTCGTAATGATGGGCAATGTTGCTACCCGCTAAATGTTCCATTAGTCAGGAATTTGTTTTCTCTTTTGAATGTCACGTAAACCATAAGTCGTAATATGTTTTCTACCGCATTTCCTTACTGGACTATCTAACAACTGTGATACATGGAGGTCAGGACCAACCTGTATAATATATCTGACATTATTATTTAAAAAACATGTAATCTAGTTATTTACTATATAACTCCCTCTAAAACTCTTTTGCTACGTGCACACCCGAATTTTTTTCAAAATTAAAAGTAAACGGACTATCCGGAGAAGGAAATATTTTGCTCCTCATTATTACCATTTTTGTTTATTGCAGCTGTCAGCCATATTTGTTGATCAGCAACACAAAGGCAAACAAGAAATGTCTTTGTTTTAGAAGTAGTTACGTCGGTTATTACAGCGCACTGCTCATGCGCACGTGCAGAAAATGAAATGAGAAATATGACGTGCTATCAGTCAAGTATGCAATATCCACTACTGTCATTATATCTGCGTTCATGCGGTCGTATTGGTTACTGTACAAGTTTAAGAAGGGCATTACGTAGACCATCATATTGTGTACCTACCAAGAGTTTGATTTAGGCAGTGTTAGCGTGACTCGATCTGCTTCACAGTACGATCACGTTTTTCGTAATTCCGCATTTGGTTTATCTCGTACCTAACGTAACTTAAAAAAAAAAATCTTCCCTTCTCTAGAGTTTTCAGTTACCGGTAAGTTTACAGTAAGTTCACGCGAAGTGACGACATAAATTTCAATGCGAACTTGCTTTCTCAAGTTTCATAGACTAGCCACACGATTTAAAATATTTTATAAATTATTCTTGCTATATGCAGAGGTCCCCTGCACAATTTAAACAGTTTTTTTTTTATAAAGCCAGGTGACCTCGAAATATCCACTCCTGTTTGTTGTAATACAGTCTCTCCGTTATTCCACGTCCACGTACGTAATCATTAGCGCGTAGCTCTTGTTGTTCCTCGCTAGCGAAATACGCACATCGTTATGTAATTTACTGCTAAGGGTGTTCTGCGGTCAGCACTTTGACGCACTGCAATAGCAAAATTTAAAATTGGCCGTTCCTGTGCTGGTCACCCAGGGGATTGCTGTGGAGTTGATAGATGTTTTGATTGCCTGATACCGGCGGAGCAGTATTAAATCCTACTAATTCTACTAATATTATAAATGCGAAAGTCTGTGTGTATGTTTGTTACCACTTAGCTCCATAAGGATTGAAGGGATTTTGATGAAATTTGGTATGTAAGTACTTTAGGTCCTGGAATAGGACATGGGTACTTTTTATCCCGGAAAATTATAGGGTTCCTGTGAAATAACAACAAAAGTTAATTCTGCAACGGCTGGGAACGTGACCGAAATATTATTTTCTTCTGGTGTCAGAGTTAATCAGGCCACCCAAGGACCTCTGAAATGGCTTAACGACTGCTATCTATCGATAACAACCGGGACCGAATATTTAACGTCCCCTCCGAAGCCCGGAAGCGCTCAGATGTTATGCCACTAAACGGTCACCCATCCAAATGTGTGCCGCTGGGAACGTTGCTTAACTTTGGTGATTGATTAAGATCCCTCAGTCAAGTGCAAAAAGAAGTACCTAGGTACACTTATTTCTAAAGCTACAACTTGATGAAACTCACGTTTTGATTTCCATACATCGACGCTGGAAAGCGGAAATGTGGTAACTACGCAATAGTTGCTCAGATAAACTCCAAAATCAATACCCTACTTCTTGGCTATCGGGTAAAAAATATTTCCTTCCTTTTGGGTTGTCGTAATCAGTTAAAAACCTAGGCCAACATAGTATAATTTTATAATTCTGTTTTTCACATAAATGAATTGTCTTTTCCCAATTTATTTATTAGTGTATCACTGTAAAACTCGATTGTACCCGGGCGAAGCCAGGCTGGCTAGTTTGTTTATAGTCCGTAACAACATCGTCCCTTAGTTAAGCGTTACTCGGCCCTGGCGGAGTTGCGTGCTGTGTTTCCATCTCTGCGTTTCAAATCTATAATTCGTTCTGTAAAATTAGCGTCCTCTGTAGAACTTTTTTCATCCGCCTCGCTGCGTGGACTTCTTGATCTTCGGACTCTTCGTGTCGTCACGTGGTTATTTACGCAGTTCTCCTCTGATTTTCCCTTGGATCTTGACATTTGTTCTGCCCGCCGTGGCGCTCAATTCGTCGCTGCGAAGGCAAAGTGGCGTATCTCAATTTTTTTCATTTTTCAGGAGAGCCATTCAAAGTTTTTGTTGAAATGCATTATTCTGCTGTGTCACTGTGTTGAAAGCTAACGCAATGGAAGAAGGTTATAATTATAGCTTTATGAGGTAACGTTTCCGACACGCAAATATCGTTCCAATATGTCTTGGTTACAGCAATATAATTTTGAAAAAAGAGATACACGCCACTTTGTTGTCCTATAAAGAGTAAACATAGCATTTCACTCTTGCGTGTGTTGTTATTATACAGCGTGTCACCTGCACTCAAACAGAGCAAGTGTATAGTTGAATACATAAAATTATATGTTTCTTGCCCAACACTCTAGGGATCGCAAGGTGTCCCCGCTAAAAAGTAGTCTATTTTCTGAGCTGCTGTTCAATTAGAAGTAGGTTTTTAATGCAGGATACATAGTGTTCATCAGCAGCTGAGATGCTAAATAACATAGAAATGGTCAATTAAATTAAAAAGTAAAATATACATTTTACACAGAAAACAGTAAGTTCAACTAAATTTTAAACATGTAGACTTCTTGCTTGAATCAGTAAACAAAATAGTTTGTGAGTCATTAGTCACTCTCGTATAACAAAAGTATTATAAAAACCTGTATTAATAAACTATCTTGAACAAGTTGAGTCTTTATACCAGAACACTGGCTCTAAAATCTCCATAGTCTTCAACAGAAGCTTAAGGTGTAAAACATAATGACCAACCACTTTGTAAGACGCCCATTGTAGCTTTAAAAATAGTTACTGTGTGCAATGTAGCTGTAAGTGGAGTGGGTGACAGATATAATACACTTACAAAGACAGCCAGTGCAGCTGTAAATACAGCTGAATGTACAGCATGGAACATAATTTGTAAGTTTACTGATGAGGCAAGGACTCATAGAACAATACGTGTTCTGGCAATGAAGTAATGGCCGTTTCACCGTGGCAGAGTGCCATCAAATCACGAAACTTTTCGCTCGAGATATGGAGTGGATTCTGGTAGATTTGGGCGCAGATGTGCAGGATACGGATGAAGCGAATCCACGTTTCAGTGTGATGCACCGGTACTTCTTTGTTAAGTGGCAGTCTGCAAAAAAACTTTGTTACTGTGACTTTTCTGGACCATAACTTGATGCACAGTAGTCCAATCTACTGGATTACCTTTGTCGTCGATACTCACAGACAGTATGTGTAGATCATGTGCCAAGGTCTTGTAGGAATAGAAGTCTCCGGTCTGCAGCAAATGGAAGACATGCGTGTTATTTCGCCTTGCTAGTCGGAAAATTGGGACGAACTGTGATGGTACATACAAGTCTGCGGCACTTCAATTGCGGTGTTTATGCAACTATGTGCCGAATTTCCTTTGTTCTGTCCATGATATGGCTAAAAAAAAAAATGAAGGGAAATTCTATCAATGTTCTTGGAGTTACAGACAGTATAAAGAAGCATAGTGGTGACAATGTAATTCTTGTTCTGCTGTTTGAGAACAATGTAACATTTTTGGCACCACCGTTGTTTCGTTCTAGAAGATAATGCCCAAGACACGTTTCAACTTCACATGAACCCCGTTTTGTGATACCTTTGTGCCAGGTAAAGCAATAGCACTGCTTCGATTTCAGATAATATATAGTTAGATTGTAATTGGCTAGTCTACGTTTGTAAAAGATTATGCTGTCATTGGTTTTGGGTAAAAATATGACTTGCTGCAAGTCAAATGTTGTAAATACATTCTTAGGATCAGGGTATTCTCTCGCTTCCCTTTTCTTGTCCCTTACAGCTTGTTTTTGCCGTTTGTGATCATCGAATTTTGCCAGCATCTCTGCCTTCTTGTTAGCATCACCTTTCGTATAAGTTTCACACAGGCCCCATTTGTCTTTTTTGGGATGGAAAAATTGTACGTTTTGTGTCTTCAAAACATCTTGATAGGTTTTGTAGCTGGTTGTTATATTTTGGTATTTATGCTTTTGAACAAACATCTCGCTTTTTCTGCTTTTTTAACTCGGCATGTAAATACTTTCTCGTGGAGCTTTTCCTACAGCAGTGGGACTCCATGCGCGGGAACCTTGAAATATGTTTCAGTATAGCTTGCCTTCTTGCTTGATCTTGTTCATGCAGTGCTTCTGTTCTGCCTCCGCGTTTTTCTTTCCTAACTGCGCCACGTTCATCCTTCTTTTCTATAGCTGTGCGCAACAGTTCTTTCAGAAATGCCAAGTGTATTTAGAAACATGGTCTTACAATTCATTACGTCAGGTTCGCCAATTTTAGGTAAATAAAAATATTGGCTCATGTTTCGTATAGATGTTTCTTGTTTTGAGGTTTTGTGTTTGGTTACATCCCTTTTCACATATCGGACTACCTATTCCCTTTGAAGCTGCATACTTGCGGTGCTATAATACGCAGAGAGAATGTTTTTTCTTTCATCTTCTGAGAGAGTAGAACACGGTCTGCCTAGCTTGGTGCATGAAATCCAATTGCACCTTGGCTTCAACGTCCTGGTGGGAAGAGTCTTGCTACTGTTTGGACTCGTATGTTCCATTCCTTTTGTTCGTCTTTTATGTGCTACTTCTCTTTTGTTTTTTTCGTGGCTTCTTTGTTCTATGTATTATCCTTCTTCCCTCGGACATCCTTCAACAACAAATTCTTCAGGTAGTTGGATATTTAATGGCACTGTCTGTTGTGGCTGATGACTAGGTGACCTTTACCTACTCGCATAATGTGGTAAGTGGGAGTTACTGCATGGCCCTATGTTTACTAAGTGGCTGTAACAGAGAGGAGCCAAACATATATGGCATGAACTCCAAATTATTACATTACAATTTGTAACATCACAACGTCCTTCATTATGGTCATATGTTGGATCTGCATCACGGTCATCCACTGGATCCTCACTCTCGTACCCAGTACTTTCAACTTTGTATTTTTTGTCGTCATTTTTAGAAGCTGGTGGTTTATTGCTTTCACACAATGTTCCATTTTGGTCTGTACATTCAAACACAGGGACTTTACACGCTGTTCCAACTACGTATCTTGCCATTTCTGATTACGTGAGTTCTTTTCCAGTTTCTACCTCCTTGTTTTTATATTTTCCTTTAGATTTTGCGAAAGGTAAGTCATCATCACAATCCTCTTCCAATTCACATACGTACTTGGTTTTTCAGTGTCCACTATGGTTTCCGAAATAATATTTATTTGTTGGTTTCCAAAACATACGCACTCTTTTTCCTACAACGTACAGTTTTTCACCTTCTACAATTTAAAGTTCCATTGATGAAACAATATTTAACGTCTGGTCATCCCATTTCACTAGCACAAACAAGAAGTCGCATGAATAACACAAACTACACAAACACACAATCTAGGTCTACACACTATACACGCAATATTTCACACAGCAAGTGGAAACGACGACAATTGTTATAACACAGGCGTATCTCATATATAAGAGCATGAAGCATGTCAATATTCAGACAGTGACATGTCTCGAGTTATGCCAGTTACCATACAGCACATTTCTATTTCATTAGGGTGACAAACTGCCGTATCTCGAGATTCACCAGATTGTCATAATATGTTTACCTCGTTCTAAAATACGTTGACGTGTCAGACCAGCTGTATCTCAGTGACTAATGTTCGTAGAGATACGCCGCTTTGCCACATTATAGATCTCGTTGCGAGGATGACAGCAGTAGTTATAACTAATTTTAGCCTGTTTTTGAGACACGCCAGTTTGTCTTCTTAGCGACGAATTGTACACTAGTGTTTTGTAGTGTCTCGGTAGGATATCGAAGGAAAATAAAAGAAACTGCGGTGGCACATGTTCTCGCGGTGTAAAAGTACAAGTTTGTAATTCTCTTACTGAGGTAACTGCTTCGCATGCCTTTTTACCGTGGCAGTTTAACTGCTCGCCCACGTTATTAACACGGGAGTCGAGTTATCTCCCTTCAACACGTGCAACCTTCCCACAATGCTAGAACATGAAAGTGACAAACATGGTGATTAAAGGAGGGTATTTGCGTAGCTACTTTAACCTCAATCTCATCTTGTTTTGCAGTCTGAGTAGTTGTGTCTGTGGTTTCTAAGACGGCAGACCTCTGAGATTTGTACTGTTCTTTACATCTTCAAGGTCACGTCTTTGTCGTGTCACTGTATAAGCTTACTGCCTATGTTTACCATTTCGTTACCATGCCTCGCTAACACAGTGTATAGCTGCTTATCACAGTGTCTGAATGTGCAAACACCGTGGTGATTAATTCCGTTTTTTTGTTTTTTGTCAATGTCAAGATGTTTTCTAGCCCGGATTAAAAGTCTCCGCACTATCATAGAGACGTTTCCAGAAGCGCAGGAACAGCGAAGCCTAGGAGTACGCCATAGCATATGTACCACCCTCCTAAAAATCATATTATCGTCACGGCTTTTAGTTCCTAAATAAATTGTGCAGCTATAGCAATTTTAACCGTAGCAAAACTTAATGCAAATTGACACCAGTTGCTTCGATGTTTCTCACGTATTCGGTGAAAGAGACTTACGTAATTACCCACAGTTGCTATAAGAACAGACCCTTCTCAGAAAGGAATCCAGAAATGTTGTAAATTGAGACTACCTTTTTTTTTGGCGATAGGCGCCATAAACTATTGTAAAACGCGTATTAGGTAGGAGTAATACCCCAGTTCGGTGCACACGTTCTACTCAAATCTAAAGAAGTCAGTTCGTCGCTTTAACGAAGCTGACGTAAATAAGATCTAGGTGCCATCGTTGGTAAAATCCATAGATTTGTTTAGTAAGATTCTGAATCACAAGGATTTTATCGCGAATTATAACACAGCACCTGAAAAAAATACGCAACTAGCTACACTGAGAGAAATTAGGAGGCACCGAATTAACTGCAATTTTAATTACAAATTATTAAAACCGTGTTACAAAAATATTCCGAGCAGAGCAAGTTGAAACCAATTTTTGTTACGAAAAAAAACTAATTCCCCGTTGGCAATATTTAGAATCTTAAATTTGGGAAAATTCAATTTGTAAGACAATGAATTATGACACGTGGAAGTTATTATTACTGTATAAAAACGTAGTTACTGTTTGAATCGTTGCAGCAGTTCTTAGTTTTGTAAATGTGAGGTTTTTATTTAATTTGCTGTGTAGTCTCAGCGGAGATCGAAGAAACGTAATTTCCTAGTGGTGATCAAATAGAGAGGGAAACATAGATTCTCTACGTTTATCGTAGTGGACATCTGCTCCAGTCTCAATATTCGGACCTGTAGCATTCCCAGCCGTGTTCACGGACATTCAGTGGGCTTACAGTTAATACAAGTAAGTTTGATCGGGGTGTCTGAAATTCAAATGTAAGGAATAAAGAAAACGGTTTCTTCGTTGATTTATACCTTTGTGCTCTTCTGTATTTTATAAAACTTGTTTCTGAACACAAAAAATTTTATCTATCGTAATTTTTAACACTACTAGAGGATCCACTTAGGCTATTCAACACATGTACAAGTAAGAGAGAAAGTCTCTCAAAACGGAAGGATCGGTAAATATTAAATCGGCAAAATTATATTTTAAAAAATTGGTTTGGTGCTCGGCTAGTGTCGCTTGCCTCCGTTGGACGAAAATTATTCAAATCTGAGCATTAAAATTTGTCCTCACAGCACCAACACTGATTAATACAATATTAATTGAATGTCGAGGAATAAAACAAGTGTGTGGCGTATACAAGTTTAAAAAAAAAATTTTTGCTTGTACCAATACGACACAACGTGAGAGCGTATATAAACTTTTCAGTAATGAAAAATGTTATGTAGTGTTTCCAATAAGTGTTTTAATTGGAAACTAATAGTACTTAATTGATTTTATCAAAATCGGTCAGTTGATAAAGTTTTGATTCGACGACGACGTTGAATGACCTTAAGTTAGTTGCCTCGTGACTTGCTGCGCCAAACCGACTGCAATGCGGGGTAGCTCGTCGAGACTCGCTGGGCGAAGTTCATCGATTCTCCCCAACAAGTGCCAATTATAGGCCAACCTCACTGAGTCGCGCGGGTTTTGGCGGGAAACTTGTCTTACCCACGCGTTAGCACGGGATGACATTTTGGCCATCTAGAAACAATTTATTACGGTACGTCGTGTTTTTTCTCGCACAAATCGCAAATGCTCTTATTGTAATACGATTACACTTGACATTCGCTGCAATACAATTAATTTCATCTTGACTTTAAATACTCCGTTTCTGTCGAATAAAAAAAATCATAAATCACTTTAAACGATTAATTAAACCCCTGCTTATAGAACGAAACTGACCCGGATAAGAATGTGGAGAGAATTGAGTAGAGAGTGGAGAGGTTTGGGCGGATTTCAACAACGAGGTCTTGAGAGCCGACGAGAGCGATGCGAGGTGGGAATGGAGCAGCGCCGGAATGCAAGGGCAGCGCAAGCGGGAGATCTCCTAGACAACCCGCTTACCTGCGGCATCGTTCGGCACGATTCCCACATGCGAAAATCTGGGATTGGCTCCACGGGAATCGAATCCGGAGATTTTATGTGAAAATTTATGGAGACAACGTCATTGCAGGAAATAAGAGACCGCAATTTAACGCAGATGTCAGGATAATTTGTAACCGGTATTTTCCGTAAGTTTTTCCTAACAGTGCACATAAAAGTTTTGAATCATTCTGCGGGGGAAATATCGTTCTCTGACTTCCCATTCTTCAGTAGTGTTGGCAGGGAGTCGCGAAAATTTCATCGTCTTAAAAAGTTTCATCGACTTGGCCTCGACTTAAACTGGTTTCGTTTTGTCACTGTACATGGAAGTTCTCACGAGAGAAAAAGCACAGACCACTCCGATTATCGTTGGGACCAGTAGTGGCCAGTGTATCTTTGTGAATGGATTAATTTATTTCTGGCACATCACTAAATACATTACGTACATTTATAAGCGAAACACTGCCTGTGGGCAAATTTTTACCGTTCGCCTCTGGCGGGAGACGTGCGAGTTCTGAAATCGAATGTGACTTGAATCTAAACTATCAACAATTATTTCATTTGCAACGTTTTCAGCATCTGTGTCCGCAATTGCATCACTTATTTGAAGAAGGGCATGAGTAAACATTTCTAGCAAAATGAGTTATGCACAGGAAATTGTTTTTCAAGGCAAGACGCATCTTTTCCGTTCTAAACGGCGTGATTGCAGCACTCGAAAAAGCTATTTCGTGCATTGTAATATCGCGTGTATTTGAAAAACAGAGTCTAGGAGTTACAGAAATGAAATCTAATAAGTCTCGTTATGCATTAAAAAAAAAAGTGCTTAGACACTGAGCACTATTGATAAGCTGAAAATCTCCAACCGACGGTAGAGTCCAAAGTTACACAAGACTGTGAACAAATAAAGTTACACGTTTCCTCTTTTCCAGTGAAAGGCACATGCGTAATTAACAGAGATATTAAATATTTGAATTAATCGCAATGAGATTATTTTATAAATAATATGTTTCGCTGTAAAAGAGAATGTTACATCTGTCTATTGTGTGTTACTTTGAAAAATAACGCCGACAGATGCTGCGACTAACCTATGTGATACTGTTATTTAGAATGCAATAGTTATTGTGCATTTTTTATAGTTAGTTGATATTGTAATATTAATGTGACTTATATGTAATTTACTTCTTGTGTAAACACCAGTGTAGTGTTTTGATACTAACAGAAAATTTATAATGAATAACTTGAAAAAATAATATTAACTGTAGCAACAACAGCCAACACATATCGTACTGTTATTTAGAATGCTATAATGATAATGCTATTTATGTGTGTAAAATATATAATAACTACTTGTGTAAACACCAGCATAGTGTTTTGATACCTGCATAAAATACTATTCAAATGAAAAGAGTCATAAGTCCATCACTTATATTTATTATCTTCAAACACTTAGTATCTAAATGTCAACTTATAACATCACTCAATAAGATATTCCCATAAATGCATACATTAATTAAATACCTAAGTTTTAGGGGTGCCAACGAAACACATTTTGTTGATTATCTCAAAACTGTGGGTGTGTTGCACAGAACAACTCTTATAAGTTGGTACTGTACACAGAAAGGGATTATTACTACCCAGCGCAGGAAGTATCTCTGCTACAGGAATTGTCGACAGGAGATACATTTCATTCTATGTTGCGAGGATCATGTATAGTTGCAACACCTGCATGTCTTCTGTAGGTCGCCAGCTGAGAGCATTTGCTCTGCTCGACCTGCAAGAAGTCCCAAGTACCTACCATCACCAGCGTGTAATACTACTGGCACTCCATTGCCACAACCACTTCCGCCTACTGTCTAGTCGCGGGTTCCGGTAACTGAAAACCCTACCTCTCCTGGCATATCCGACCGTAACTGGGGCCGCGGTTGTAGTCGTTGGAACACTCTCCATTCCACCACTGCGAATCCAACTAGGTTCTTGGCAGGGCCAAGCCCGGATATTTGCACGTAGGGGAAGTAGCGAGCGTTGCCATTGCCCGGTGGGTTTTATAGGGGTGCTCCCATTTCCCCCACCATTGCATTCAACCCCTGCAGGATTCACCCGACGGACAACAAGTCCCCAGATCACTGTTCTTTATTTAACTAAGCAGAATGCTTGGATTGCCAATAACTGTAGAACATACAGCACTTGTTTTTCTTGGTTCCAACTTGTTAATTGGGGAGTTTGGCGTACCGGTGGGTCTTGCGCTTACAGTTGCAGGCTTTCGCGCATTCATGCACTGAGTAAAAAAAAAAGTATGGTTGTAGGAGCCAACCAGACTGTAAAAGTAGGAACTGCCGTCTGATGGGTTATAGGTACAATCTAAACATCGTTAACAGATATTGTAATACCAACGTAACTGTTCGTAGCATTCCTCTCTGTAATTGTCTCTGCTTCTCTAGATATTGGTTTTGCAGCAGAGCACCGCGTCACAACCACAAAACAGATAGTGCCTACCTCCAACAGAATAACTATAACAATGTTTAGATCGTTCTCACAACAATCGGAATTGTAATAACCCAACAGAATGTTCTATTTCTAGCGCTGAACAGTTATGTAATCGGATTTGAGGAACAGCGCCAACGGAATGTTCTGTTAGGTTGGCAACCGCATGTACAGTGTCATATGCAACCATAGACAGGAATACAGAATACAGTCCTGTTGGCGTTAACGTCTATGTCAACAATATTTAAATGGTACCGCCAACTACCACATGTCGGTCCCTATATTTCAACACTCTGTATGGTTGCTACAACTTTAGATTTTCCTCAGTGTGGTTGTAACTGTGGGGACGGGCGTTGTAATAATGGTCGCACTGCTCAGGGGCTGGAATGAGTGCCAGGAAGTTTCCTTTCAGCATGTGGCTACGGAGACGAGAGAAGAGCTCAGTCCTCCGTGTTCTGGCAGCTGCGAGACAATGGCGACCCCGGTTTTCATCACTGGCATTGTCCTCTCAGGATGCGGAGTTGCCGTCGCTAGCCTTAGGCCACGCAGAAATTCATTCTCTGCTCCCCTCCCGGCTCAACTACTTCATCCTCCACGCCTTTTTATTTCCCGCCAGGTTCGTTTGAAAAGATGTATTAAAGCTATCTGCAGTTTGAGGAGAACCTTGCCTCGGAATACTGGATCTTGGTTTCTCTAGGGGTGTGTGTTTTTATAAAAGAAAATTTCGAAAGGACCTCTACATCCAGCTAGCAATCGACCTTGCACTGTAGTTTAGACAATACAAGGAAACTATTGTCTGTTCACGGTTAGTGGGGCACTTTTGAAATCAACCTTTGAAAAATGTCCCTTCCCCTACCTGCGTGGATTTTAACGGGTACACTGGTTGGCAACGACAGAAAGAAAGTAGTCCAATATCAGCGGTCTGTATTTATCATTCCTGTTCATACTACAGTCACAATTGTTTGATCATTGTCCGGTACCATAGTGCCGGATTTTTTTTGTTCAACTTGGTTGAACTTGGTACGGTCACATTATCTAAAGAGTTGAATAGGGCGTGTGGAAAACACCGCAATTTAATCATGAAAGGAACACTTGGGTATACTTTTTTTTTAAGTCTAGCGTGTCACCTAATGTGGAGAGCGGACTGGAGAGATTTGGACGTCTCTTAGCATCGAGGTCTTGAGAACCGACGAGGGCGAAGCAAGGTGAGTACGTATCAGCGCCGGAATGTAAGGCCGGGGGAAACAGGAGATCCCCGAGAAAACCCGCCGACTAGCGGTATCGCCGGGCACGATTCCCACTTGCGAAAATCCAGGAGCGACCCCGCCGGGAATCGAACCCGGTTCGCCTATATGTGAAGGCTACTACATCACCGCGGCCCCGTCACCTGAGGAATTTGCGGAATCCACGTATCTCGACTTGTTACGGAATAATAGTAGTCAATACAAGTTAATTGCGAACCGTAATTCTTTACATGACGGATTCAGAAAATATAACGAAAAAATTTGCAGTAAGATATTTGCATAATGGAGGCAAATATTTAGGGACACCCGATTTCCGCTAAAAGATATCCTTTCAAGTTGGTTTTAAAGATATGTACATTATCTAAGATCCGCTTTCGCAATTGGATAGTTTAAATTGCGACTCGTATTATGTAGCTGGCTGCGGATAAAAAAAGTTCAGTATTATTTCGGTGGATGAGGTCGCGGACTTAAAAATTATTTGAGCTGCATTCCAGCGTATCCCGATAATTTTTGGCACTGACTGTGCCCAAAAAGATAAGCGGTCAAGAATACTTCCAGATGCTTGGCCCCTCTCATTGGCTGTTCATGAAAGATGTATCGAGCACACTTTCTCTCTTACATCTTGTCTGCTAATGGCCGGGCGAAAACGAAATGTCTAATCACTTCACTAATGCAGGCTCGGGATCAGCACAGAAGTATTCTGCGAGGCCGGTCGCTCGCGATCACGATCCTATTTTCTGACGCCTCCTCCTTGTTCCCGTCGTCTATACAGTATGCTGGTTAAGCGGTGGCGTGGCTGACTCGCGTTCAGGATCCGATCCCTGCCGACTGCACTGGAAGTNCCCCCCCCCCCTGGTGTTCTCTCACCCCCATTCCGAGCTGACTCCAGTGCAGTTACGAAGGGCGACGCTGACGTGCGCCGATGCAGATAGTGCATTCGTGCGGATCGTCGGCAACTTAAATAATTTCTGGAGATTACGTCAACAAGAAATCCTGGAAAACATTAGTTCGCGAGTTTCTTTCGAAATCACTCTTTTCTCGGACACGTTTCTTTCGAACATCTTCTTCCGCCACATCAGAAATTATAATTCCACAAGTGTAAGAAGTAGCTGTACGTTAACTCACATTATATTATTGCTTATGAACATTGATGAGTTTGTTTCCTAAATGTTGTTGACGGTAAATTGAGCACTTTCGAAAGCTCTGCTTAGTATCTACTTGTATGTACATTGCGTATTCTCCCACCAAATGTATAATTGACTTTGTCAGGGAGATTATCATTTTATTAATTTGTTAAATCTTACTGTCGTGTGGATTAAAAAAAAANGTATAATTGACTTTGTCAGGGAGATTATCATTTTATTAATTTGTTAAATCTTACTGTCGTGTGGATTAAAAAAAAAATAGAAAGCTGAAGATATAATTTCAGTATTCGCATGTTCGCATTACATTTTTAATAGCCTACTACGTTNAAAAAAAAATAGAAAGCTGAAGATATAATTTCAGTATTCGCATGTTCGCATTACATTTTTAATAGCCTACTACGTTGAAACATGGAACTATTTTTCCTCCGTCGTTACCAACTTTACTGTATGCATGCCAGTTAGTGCGACCATTAAAATATATGCAATTGTACGCTAATTCACGGTAAACTGAGTACTTTTGAAAGCCGTGGTCTGGGTCTGATCACTTTATTCATTAGTCGGTTAAGTGAAACTGTAATATTATTTGGACAGTAAACATTTTACAAATTTTCTTATTATTACAACTATATGCAGTAAAAAAGTAGACAGCAAAATAATAATTTCGCTATCCACAAATGTGTCCCTAACACTTTTAATTCTACGTTAAGAAATGAGCCATTTTCCCTTCGTTACCAACTTTACTGGGGGCAGTGACATTTTTCTAAGGTTATTTTGAAAAGTGCCCAATTAACGTAGAACAACTTACGCTATTTTTCATTCTTATTTTTTCCCCCCGTGTGTGGCTTTTATACGAGTACAGAATGCACGTGCGCATGTGTTAATCAGATATTCCTAATATTAACATACAAACGTTAAGGAATTTGGACCACCCCCCACCCACCTCACCAGCATCAAGGTAGGAGCATGTTCCTCTTAACGTGCGCTGAGAATGTACAGCCGTAGGCGACCAGCAAGCAGCCTTCGTGCGCTGTAAACACGACCAGCCTGAAGCGTAACGTGGCGTGCTTATCGCCTTTCAGCACTCAATCGTGTCGCTTCGTTACAATCACGTGGCACTGCTTGCGCGGTAAGTCTCCTATCTCGCGCGTGATTCAACCCGCAAACACAAGCGCGGGGAATGTGCGGTCTACAACACAGTCTCCCGGCCCCTGTCCGCCCTCCCCCTGTCACTCCAAAAATAATTACAGTTCAATAAAATTTGAGGTCTGTACACGTGTGTACAGGATGTTCGCGGTTAATTAGACGCAGAGTTTTTTTTTTTGTATGTCACTGCTCCTATCTGCACGTATTTTAACGGGCACACTGACTGGCATGCGCCCAGTTAAGTTGGTAACGACGAAGAAAAAGTAGTCCCATGTCTTAACGTGGAGTTCGAAGTGCTAGGTAAACCTTTGCGAATAACGAAATAATTTATTTCCCTCTCGAGTATTTTTAATGCATACACGTGTACGAATAAGCATATTTGTAAAGTATTTACTTTTCTAATAATTTCACGGTTTCACTTGCCCGTGGCATGAATAAAGTGCCGAGGCCCGCGGCAATGTTAATTTTACATATGGTGGAATAATACACATTGTGCGCACAAGTAGATCTTAAGCAGGGCTTTCAAAAGTGATCAGTGGGTGAAAAGATTATATCAATTCGATACAATCTAGAAGTAAGCCTAGTATATCCACTACCACTACCGCTGGTCTCCGAACGCACCTACTGCACTGCAGTAAATCATTTATTACTGTCTGGCTGTCGGTCAATTAAGAGGCTAGTCGACCGTGTCCAAATAAAATATCTTAATTTTTATGTTCGTTAAAAGTTGTTGAACTTATAATATGTTTTGTAAATCCCAATAAAGACTAGCTTTTTCCTTTTTTAAATATTCGCTAAAGTTTTGTCTTCAAGGACAAAAACACGAGTTCTCTTGAACACACACCTATCGTGACAATTGCTAATTCTGTAATACCTAATATTCCTATGGAAATGGCTGAAGTAAGAATACTAGCAATTGGTAAAAAAAAAAACTACGTTATAAAATTATAACCAAATATTACTGTATTATGTAATATGTATGTGTTCGTGAATTTCGCATGTTCTTCCGGTAGCAGGCTGAACTTGAATTAAATGTACTCCGAGTGCTCNATATGTATGTGTTCGTGAATTTCGCATGTTCTTCCGGTAGCAGGCTGAACTTGAATTAAATGTACTCCGAGTGCTCGTTTTATGTTTGGAACTGTGGTTTGGACACCCCTGTAATAAGACCGTACCACGGGCAACCAAGTTGAGAAAAAGAAAAGCCCCGCAGCATGGCAACCGCCGATAAATAAACAATTATCACCAGATAATGTAAAGGAAAACAGATTCTAAGCCGTTGCTAAATGAATTCGCGAAATTAACCTCCATAGTCTATTCGCGGTTTCTTCACACTTTTTCAATCGGACCTTTACGAAAAATTACCCCATGTATGACGAGTTCGGTTATTTCCTAAATGTGCTATGTATAGAGACCTGAAGAATTCGTGGATTCATTTTGAGACAAGCTATAATTCAANATATGTATGTGTTCGTGAATTTCGCATGTTCTTCCGGTAGCAGGCTGAACTTGAATTAAATGTACTCCGAGTGCTCCTTTTATGTTTGGAACTGTGGTTTGGACACCCCTGTAATAAGACCGTACCACGGGCAACCAAGTTGAGAAAAATAAAAGCCCCGCAGCATGGCAACCGCCGATAAATAAACAATTATGACCAGATAATGTAAAGGAAAACAGATTCTAAGCCGTTGCTAAATGAATTCGCGAAATTAACCTCCATAGTCTATTCGCGGTTTCTTCACACTTTTTGAATCGGACCTTTACGAAAAATTACCCCATGTATGACGAGTTTGGTTATTTCCTAAATGTGCTATGTATAGAGACCTGAAGAATTCGTGGATTCATTTTGAGACAAGCTATAATTCAANCGGTTATTTCCTAAATGTGCTATGTATAGAGACCTGAAGAATTCGTGGATTCATTTTGAGACAAGCTATAATTCAATACACGTATGTTTATATAACTTCAGCCATTGGTCCACACGGTGTGTGACACCTCCTGGAGAAAGCTGGCCCAATCGTCGCATTCCACTGTGACAACAGACAACCAATGTGCAGTTAACATCGGCATATTTGTACATAATACCGTTGAGTCTAGCCTGCCGGTCATTGAACTCGCGAATTTTTAAGGTCTCTAGCTATGTATCACAAGCGGTTTATACTTCTGTTAACATAAAAAGTATGTTATTTTTTTGATAAATTGAACATTTACTTATATTTCATCTATAAATTATAATATTTCGTGCATTATTAATAAAATGCAGTGAGAAAACAGGTGTCTTTGTAATGCCTAGTTAGAAATAGTTCTTATGCAAAATGCATGAGTGCGAACGAATGTGATACATTGTCCCTCTGGTGTAATTTTCTAGATTCAGTTAAATTTTTGCATGAAGCGGAGGAATATCATGGAAGAAGGACTTTATCAGGGCTTCAGAAAAGTTGGAAGTAACAGTGAATGGACTTTATTTATTCATACTTATTGCTCTCGTACTTATTTTCAGCATCGCGTGTTTCCTGCAGACCAACCTGCAATCATCGGATTTGCATGTCTTAGAAGAGCTCCGTGTCACAGAGCACTAGACTGCACAGAGGTAGAAACAACCGCATATGCCGCGAACTACAGTTGCACACGTCAGCAAAATGGCGTCTCTTGACCAGCATGATGTTGGAACGCCGTTCGACAATCGGCGCCAGGTGACCGACTCGTCAGCTGGCAGCCAAGCCAATTTGAGAATAGTTTTCAGCATTCTGTAACCAATGAGACGCAAGGCTCATCTCCAAAGCCCTCGCGCAGCCAATCAGGGTATGGGTGCGAACTCATCAAAGGAACCGCCACGCCATTTCGCGTCTGTGTACTTCTCTACCCTTTGACCGGGTCTAGGCAAGTCCTTCCCGCGCTTACACTCTATCATATGGTCTGTTCGCAGTATCCTCACACTTATTAAACCAAACCTTTGAAAAATTACGTGTTCGACTCTTTCCTAACTATATTATGTATCGCAAGCATTTTTTTTACTTCTGTTGATATAAACACATGATACTTTTTATTAAATTGTAATTTTACTTATATTTTTTAATAAACGATTATATTTCATTTATAATTNTAAACACATGATACTTTTTATTAAATTGTAATTTTACTTATATTTTTTAATAAACGATTATATTTCATTTATAATTTATATTAATAAAAAACAGTGAGAAATATGTGTGTTGTTGGTTCCTAGTAATAAATAGTTCTCGTGCAAAATATTATTAAATCGAGTGCGTTTAAATACGGTGCGTTGTCCTTTTGGTGTAATTTTCAAGACTTAGTTAAGCTATGTTTGCACGAGGCAAAGAAATATCCTGGANTAATATTAATAAAAAACAGTGAGAAATATGTGTGTTGTTGGTTCCTAGTAATAAATAGTTCTCGTGCAAAATATTATTAAATCGAGTGCGTTCGGTGCGTTGTCCTTTTGGTGTAATTTTCAAGACTTAGTTAAGCTATGTTTGCACGAGGCAAAGAAATATCCTGGAAGGAGAACTTTAGCAGAGCTTCAGAATAATTGGAACTGACTATAAATGGACTATAATGCTTCTATTTCCTGTTGCTGTTTGTACATGATGAATGTTTGTTGTGTCGCAGGTGTTCCGCCACGGAGATAGGACTCCCACGGACATGTATCCAACCGATCCCTACAAGGGAAATGACTGGCAAGATGGATTGGGCATGCTCACCGCTGTAAGTACGCTGCTGTGTTCGTGTGGCGTTATTATGTCGGGAGCTCAGTAACTGTGAGGTTAGACTTTATAGTTATGTACACACTTCAGCCGCTTGTTTTGTGCATTGGCTACTTGCTGCCTAAAGGACAAAGATTTTCGTTCATTTGGATTGGATTGTATGGTTTTTTTTTTTTTTTTTTTTTTTTCCATGATTGCTAATTGTTTATTACTGACCCTGAGAATCAAGCGCGTGCGATAAAACGCGTAATTTTGAAATTTTGTCCTGAATCTATAATGAGAAGGGTTTACTATTGGTGGTATATAAATTGGGAAAATTTAGGAATAGTTTAACTATTTCAGTCATATTCGGTATGTTATTTTTCTCTATTCTTGTTTTAAGATTTAATTTTATATAACGTGTAGTGTACTGGGAAATTATAAACCCTTTAACCGCTCCATGCTACTTCACCCATTTTATGATTCAATTACAAAAGTAACAGAAAATCAATTTTTAAAATCTTTCATGACCTTGGATAAACTCTCTAAATTTTAGGGCTTCTTGTCATACTCGCAGACATCGAAGTAAATTATGTTTACTATTTTCTATCACTGCCATCCACAAAGGGGAAATGTTTACAAACATACTTCACATTTTAAAATGTCGCACGATGGTATGTCTTAGACGTGACTCGTTCCCTTGATCTCCAGATTATCAAGTGGTCATGTCCCACTCAGTCTAAGCTGGCCTCGAGGAAAAAGCAATTTGCAATTAGATTTTGTAAGTCACGTACTACAGAATGTGATGTAATGAGAGTAGGCCTATATCTATCGTTATCACTTGACGTCAGTTGCTGGTGGATTTCTCGGATTGGCGGCGGCACATCCAGTTTTATAGACCTTGATTGTACCAAACGAGCGCTTGGTGCCTTGAGTAACTATCGAAGGAATTATTACAGAAAATGCGTTTCTATAATCTCTAATATTTTTGCTATGCCGCAGCTGTCCGCGTGAACGTAAGGTGTCACTCAACCATGACTAGAGAAAGTTTATCATTTCAGTTTGCCATATTTTTCTTTTTTACTATGTCCTCTGACTCCATTACAGCCGAAGAGACAAAAATAGGAATTAAAACCTTAGTCACCTCCGCATGAACGGTTTTCAGACTCTGCAAATCATATCCTTCACTCTTAACTTTAATCATACTAATTTTGTTGAAAACACCAAAGTCCTCTTAATATAGCCGTATTGGTTAAGGCCAATTACTTGAAATAGTGTATCAGTTTATCTAGTAATACCTTGTTGTTGATTTCAGTGTTCACAGCTTTACGTGGTTTACAGATGAATCATAACATTTTGCAGATGAAATCGATAGCGATAGTTTTGTTTTAAGACTGCGTTTCGCTTTTCAAGAACAAATACCAGGTGTCCATTTAAATTAAGCAACGTACCTTCGATAAACGTGTATCATAAAATAATAGGATGATTTGGGAGTAGGGGGGTAGTGGATAGTTGACAAGATAATCAGTAGTTCCTGGATTAAATTTTTCTCTTCAACAGTTACATCTATTGTACATAGGTGACAATGAACTGTAGGTGAGACAAGATTGTTGACTTAGCAGTGGGAATAATTTTACAGACGACATAAATATTCTAAACGTCAACAGAAAAATTACTATTCCCGAGATATTAGCGTCGTTCCTATTACGAAAAATTCCCGTTATTGAAATAATTTTTCTCCGAATCGATATCTGAATGCTTTTTTATTTTCTCCTAATTTAATTTACCCTAATTTTTTCGCAAATTTCTACAACAGAGTACTGATGCGAGCTGTTTACAAACTGTTTATTGACAATATTTTTTGCGAGTTGGATATATCATTTTAATACATTCTCAATTACTCAATAATATAGCTTTTTCTTATTTGACTGCAGCGTATCTTGAATCGCTCGTTGACGACAAGACAACTTTACACATATATTTATTTTCACAAAACATATAACTCTATGATTGAGGGCACTAAGACCCTAGCTAAAGGTTCCGAGTTTGAATCCCGGCTAGGTCTAACATGTGTGTGCTTTTAAAAACGCAAATCTATGGCACTTTAGAATGTATGCCGCATCCAAAATAACCTCCCGGGGTTAAAGTGAGGACATTAATAAGTCCAATCAAATAAACAAAATTAAAAGAATAAATAAACAAAATATATATCCTTGGTAGTGGTACGATCGTATTGTTTGAATTTCGAGCCATTTTCATATTCATTAAATATACACATACTGTGATTCTAAATAAACTTTTGTTGATGGCAGAGCGGACAAAAATAAGCGTATTTCATTCAGAAAACAATGCCCGAGAAATGCAATGAAAATAGAATATGTTTCGCAGCGCCTGCCTACAGACAACCGTCGGTACGCGAGAGCTGTGGGGCTTGCATAATGTGCAGGCGCGACAGCAGTAATGCCCGGTGGAAATTCGGATATGTATTGTGGTAGGACACTAATAGTCAGGGTATTCTGATCACTGCTTCACACAGACAGGGCACGTTGAACACTGTTTCACGCATGCATGATACACTGAGCAATGTTTCGCACAGAATATGCAATGATCGTTGGTTACACAGACAGGGTACATTTAACACTGTTTCACGCAGACAGGGCTCATTGATCACAGTTTTACACAAACAGGGTACATTGATAATTTTTTTTCACGTCTCATACACTTAACCCTTACAGATGTAGATTTATTGTTTTAGGTGTCGTAAATACGAAAAAAATGTTATGCGCACTGTTCTTAAGGGCACATCGCTTGTTTCATAACCACAACTAATGAGTAAGGACAAAAAAAATTCGCGTTTTGAACGACCTGTAGGCTAGACTGCACGGTCCTATATATTTTTGAGCCTCAGCTGTCTGCTTATTGGCTGAGGCTTGTAGCCAGTTTTACCTAACACCCAGGTGGCACAGGATTCGGTTTCCTTCCAGGTCTGTTATTGTCTCGGAGTGCACCTGGGTGTACCTAACAAACTGTGGTCCAATTGCAAACATAACATGAATGTACATGTGTTTGAAGTCACGCTTGTCCTAAAATTGATACGCAAAATTTTCCACTACATACGAATGAGTTGTGGTATTTGCGTTCTTCTACAGTAATGTGAACCACTTATAACGCAGGGCAGCAGCACAGTTTACGAATCAGTTGCCGACAGGTAAATAATTGTGGATTGAGCCTTGTAGAGTACAGTACAGAACATTCCTGTGCATTACGAACACAATTGTAGACATCGAGTCTGGATGTGTTGACCTACTTGCTGTCGTGCAGTGTGAATGTTAAATGACACTTGTGTTCGGTTGCAATGGAGCGCTACACACTGGGGGAATAGTCACGTTCGCATGCAGTGTATGATGCGCCGTGTGAAAATCTCACAACTGTACAGTGGTTCTGTATCCTGGCGAGGGCAGGTAAAGGCCATTCACGGTTACTTAATACTTTTCTGAAGCCCTGCTGAAGTTATACTTTTGGTTACCGAGTAGGTATCCTTCCGCTAGATGTAAACATAAACACTGCCATGTGACTTCTACGTTTCAACTGTCAAATGCTTTGTTTACTGTTTTCAACTCTTCAAAGAATTGTCATATTTCAAAAACAATTTCGTACGAATTTTCACAATTTAGACCTAGCCAATTTTATGTTAGCTTTATGACTGGTTAACAATGTCTGTATTGACAATAGTTCTTCCGGTTATTTTTGTTCATATTTTTTATACGCGACATAGCAAATTACACGTAATACACGTTAATGTTTTGCCGCGACTGTGTTTAAGCCTGTTATAACTGCGGGGGAAAGGACTGCAGTATTTAACCTATTGTTATTGATGTGTGTTGGGTTATTCCGTTAAAAGGACGGCCCCAGTTGGAATAATAATTAAAACGAAGGAACTACCAAACGAAAAGATACAGTAAATTCAAGCACGCCACTAGAGTAGCTTATTTTTTGTACGTAACAGCGACAAACTTAAAAGATAGATAGTGGTGAACTTGGCACACAAATAGGTCTACCATAACTTTTATTTCGTTCATATTTATATGCATTGGCACTCACTGTATTTTAGGTTTATTTCATTATTTATTTAAATTATCTGGCCAGGCTTAGTATTTTGTTGGGATTATGGCAAACATTCAAATCACAGAAACGTAATCACGTTACACAGTTGTATTTAAAACACACAGGTAAACGTTATAAAGTTGTGATAAATAACCAGACGTGATTTTCAAAAAGCTAATTTCGTCATAAAAACAGCTCACGGTTAAAACGTATAAATTTCGTACGTGTAATATTTGTAAATAACACACTGGCCCAACGTAACGTAATACCCGTTCACACACAGCGGGCATGACGTACGTTACAGCTTATTTATTCCTGCCGTGGAAAAACAGATTTATAACAACATCGTAACTTGCCTGGGCAGGTTTAGAAAACACAACGTGTACAAACTTAATGTGGTAATTTCAAGTATTTTTCACAAGAAGAGAAATTAACGCTACGTTTAGCATAACGCCATGTCATGTCGCCGGTCGCCACTTCTACCAACTTCGGATTTGTATTGACCGTCCCGCCATCACATCTAAATTTATTATAATAGGTATTCAAACAATAAAATCTCGTTTCACTTGTATATTACAAATTAAAAAATCATAATTTTTATTGTAATAAGTATGAAATATGCTAAAATTGATAACATGTATCATTTTCGTGGTAAGTACTACTAGCTGTGCGAAACTTCCCGACGGGGAGAGAGAGAGAGAGAGAGAGAGAGAGAGAGAGAGAGAGAGAGAGAGAGAGAGACGAAAAAAAACAATAACAACGTCACTAGGGCCTACGCACGGTAATTTGCGCTGATATTTTTAACTGTAAGGAAGAAATATGTTTCCTTCAGTGCTACCTAAAAACTTAAATATATCAATAGGCAACGTTTAATTTATAAATAGCATACCAAAAAAACTAGGCTGAAACAATATTTCAACTGTGAACTATTTCTTACTAGCCGTTGCCAACACATCCATACTCTCGCCTTTTTAACTCGTACTTATTTAATGTGAAATAAATATTACAAGTTATAGAAGATACTAAGTTAAAGTTTCATTTATTCAAGAATACAGTATTNTGAGTTAAAGTTTCATTTATTCAAGAATACAGTATTTTAAGTAATTGTAGTAAACAAGTTATTGAAAAAAACACAGGTTGGCATGTTACTCCTAGGGTGATTTTTCACAGGTTCGTTTCAAAACATCCTATGAAACCTAGAACGGACNAACACATCCATACTCTCGCCTTTTTAACTCGTACTTATTTAATGTGAAATAAATATTACAAGTTATAGAAGATACTAAGTTAAAGTTTCATTTATTCAAGAATACAGTATTTTAAGTAATTGTAGTAAACAAGTTATTGAAAAAAAAACAGGTTGGCATGTTACTCCTAGGGTGATTTTTCACAGGTTCGTTTCAAAACATCCTATGAAACCTAGAACGGACNAACAGGTTGGCATGTTACTCCTAGGGTGATTTTTCACAGGTTCGTTTCAAAACATCCTATGAAACCTAGAACGGACTGTATCTGACCGCCGCGTATCTGTAAATGTCGACCGACGTCTGCGCGAAATTGACGTTCTGTTGTGCTGGCATAAGTTGGCACCTGCAACATCTGCAACCAACGTGGCTTTCACGAGCCACTGGTTGTCTATTGCCAAGCGCTGCACGGCGCATTTTCGACGGCAAAAATTTCCATTCCCGGGATTGCTTTTATGAACGAAATATTATTATTATTATGTCACTCCTGTGGATCTCACAAGTGTATATATTTATGTTTGTTTATACATATTGTCATAAATACTGTAGCCAGGGAACGTCGAAAATGAAACTTGGCACAAGCAATGGGAACGATGATACAAACAGTTGATTAACATTAAGACTTATTAGCCGTTTATTCGGGCAAAATTGCACAGTTCAATAGTACGAGTATCTTTAGTGCGTTGTTGCACTGACTCTACTGTGGACACACGTGACTATACAGTTTGCATGCAGTCATAGAAATGTATAATTCTATCCCGTTGCAGAGCGTCCCAAAAATGTCGCAACTGCAGCTTTTAGACGCTCGATAGCCACAATTTTAATGTGTATTTTTCTTGCATCGTTTGTCTGCGTAAATAAAGTACGTGTGTACATTTACCAAGGATGTATTTATTCATACACAAGAATTTTATTTTGTTTTTATTGATAAGTAACTGTTTATCACTTCAATTATATAATACATACAGCTTAGTCGCGGTTTCTTCACACTTTTTGAACTAAACGTTTGAAAAATCCCCCCATGTATGACGTGTTTGGTTTTTTTCCCTAAATATGTCTTGTAGCACAGGCATTTTATACTTGTTAACATAGGAACACCTTAATTTTATTAAATTGTACTTTTACTTATATATTCTATATGAATTTTAATATTTAATTTAATTTATATTTTAATATGAATAAAAATAGGGAGAAAATAGGCGTGTTGGTAATGGCTAGTAATATGAAGTTATTATAATACAAAATATTATTACCTACACTGAGCGCGCACGAATGCGGTTCGTGGTCCTTTTGGTGCAATTTTCTAGACTTGGTTAAGCTTTGCTTGCATGAGGCGGAGGAATATCCTGGAAGTAGAACTTCAGCAGGGCTTGGAAGTAACCGTGGATGGGTTATAGTAATAAAGGGTTGCAGATGGGATCGTGTGTGAGCGGCGACGTTTGTTGTGCCAGGAGGGCAAGCGGCAGATGTACGCGCTGGGAAAGTACCTGAGGCAGCGTTACGACACGTTCGTCAGCCGGCTCTACCTGCCTGGGGAGATGGAGATGCAGAGTAGCGCCAACGACCGGTGCCTGATGAGCGCCCAGGTGGTGCTGGCCGGCCTCTACCCGCCCACGGGCTCCCAGGTGTGGAACCAGGAGCTCATGTGGCAGCCCATCCCCGTGCACTCCACGCCTCGCGAGCTCGACAAGGTACGTGACCCACTACACTAGAGACCAAGTATAGGCTGTTCACGGTCAAGTGAGCACTTTTGAGGCCCTAGTTACTTTTTGCTTTCGGCCATTTTTTTTATCCTTTAACCACCTGTTTTTAAATTAATATTGCCATGGAAGCAATACACACAGTGTGTATATTCCATTCCACCGCATTCGAAAGTTAANCACCTGTTTTTAAATTAATATTGCCATGGAAGCAATACACACAGTGTGTATATTCCATTCCACCGCATTCGAAAGTTAACGTATAAGGCTAAAATAAAATATATTTATTGACTATTATTCAAAATGAGAGGGTTTTCAAAAGTCCTCACTTTACCGTGAATAACCGATCTCGCTGGCTGCACACAACGAATATCCGTGTCCCAACATTGAACTGCTTTTCTCCCAATACGTCTAGCAAAAATGGCATGGTTTTGATTTTATATTAGAAAACTGATTTGTAAACAAATGTTTTGAGATGTATGTGTACTTCTTCTGACCAATTTGTAATGCAGTTTGATTAAATTCAAATTGGCAAGAGTATTTTATTCATATAATAGTGTCTGTCATTTAAAAATTAAGCTATAAACAAACACTGTTGTCACTGTTGACCATGTGGCTTTGACAGTTGTGTTCCTTTGGGGTAGGTGAATGTTTGGTACATGCGCAGAAGACGAATAAGCGGTCTACCACATATTTTAGTCTGTGCTCCGTCGACGCCAGCTCGTGATATTTTATGCCACTCTCAGCAGGACGTCTCTGTACCAGCAAGCAAACCCCACAACCAGCATCCGGAATGTTATCCTACTTTATTCAAATTTCAGTTCCACGAACAATCCAAATATTGCTGTAATAGTTCTATCGAAAAAAAAAATCTGCCTTTTCTTTAGGAGAATCATCGTAATCTACTATAAGAATACGAACGGTATTTGTAGATACAGGCGAAATCAGAATCACCACTGATACTGCTTTCAGTTTGCACTGTTGACGCATTCTGCNACGGTATTTGTAGATACAGGCGAAATCAGAATCACCACTGATACTGCTTTCAGTTTGCACTGTTGACGCATTCTGCATCCCTATATTTTATTCGTCAGAACACACGCTCTGGCGAAGCTCGCCGGCGGACGACCGCAATAAGTATTAAGGGTTTTGTGGACGTGCCGGAAGAGTGACGCCAGGAGCCTCGCAGCTGCAAAGGCGTGCTACCAAAGGTTTCTGCACGTGCAACTGTTCCTGCACGTGCAGACGACATCCGGAGACAATGGAAGGCACCAGGGCGTGGACACAGCTGCATTTTGCAGCTGCCCAAGGGACACCGAGACCCCACCACCAGCGGCGTCTGTCCCAGGCTTGTACCGCAATAAACC
>NQII01001440.1:337584-362301 GCA_002778355.1 Clitarchus hookeri | reverse complement strand
AAACCCTCTGTAGGAAGAAACTGGGGGGGGGGATGAGAGAAGGTGGCATGCAAGGAAATATAATGTAGTTTGTTTAAAATATGAAAATAAATTAATCGTGTTACTCAGTACAGTTCAAAACAGGGAATGTTATTCATAGGATTTAGAATTTATATAACGATGCAACGCAAGTGAAAGCCTACCTCGGACTTCTTTCCGTACCATCTCTTTTTTGCTTGTAGAAGTCACAGGAACAGGTAAAACAATACGCATCTCTGTTCAAGGCAACCACATTATGCCAGCATCCGCGTGCATCTGACGGAACATCACTGGTTCACTGCTGCCATGTGCGGTACCAGGCAAGCGTTTCAGGTACGGAAAAAGTCCATCGCGGTGCGACTTGTTCTGAGGAATCAGAGATGGCGAACAACTGTGCCACTCAGCACTGTCGTTCTTTCAGGAGCACGAAAGTGATTTCGTCATATTCACCACAAAGTGCACGTGCTGTCACGTGTGTTATTGGAGGACACCAGAACTTGAGGCAAGCGCTGCAAGAACACCTCCTTTCTGCAAAGANCGTGCTGTCACGTGTGTTATTGGAGGACACCAGAACTTGAGGCAAGCGCTGCAAGAACACCTCCTTTCTGCAAAGATTGTATGAGTATTTGGTCCACGTGAATACATCTCAGCGGTCAAATTCTGCCGTCAGAGATCATTGTGTCAGTGGAACAGATTAACACAAGTTCGTTTCCGTCGTACTACACTCTTATAAGGTTCATTTCACGAATCAAAAAACTGAAAGTTTAGGTCTAGGTTACGTGGTTATGTCCAGAGGATAAAGACGACGAGACCTTCCGATTACAGTCCGAACCACTGATTACTGACTAGGTGTCGGGTGTTGTGTTCGAGCCACCGTCGGCNCGTGCTGTCACGTGTGTTATTGGAGGACACCAGAACTTGAGGCAAGCGCTGCAAGAACACCTCCTTTCTGCAAAGAATGTATAAGTATTTGGTCCACGTGAATACATCTCAGCGGTCAAATTCTGCCGTCAGCGATCATTGTGTCAGTGGAACAGATAACACAAGTTTGTTTCCGTCATACTACACACTTATAAGGCTCATTTCACGAATCAAAAAACTGAAAGTGTAGGTCTAGGTTACGTGGCTATTTCCAGAGGATAAAGACGACGAGACCTTCCGATTACAGTCCGAACCACTGATTACTGACTAGGTGTTGGGTGTTGTGTTCGAGCCACCGTCGGCGATAAAGGCCACTGAGTACTCTCATTTCACAAGTGATGGAAACTGTAACATCACAAACAGTCACGCGTGAGTGGAAGAAAATCTCCACAACACCCGCCCCATGGTGGACCGGCAACATTCACGCAGGGTAGTTTCACGGAACCGTACTTGTCGACCCAACATCTCATGCGTCACGCAAACCTGAAGTTCTTGCGCGAGGCGGTGCTTGTGTTCTTAGGAGACGTCCATACACCTGTGGTTCCAGTGCGGTGCTGCTCCATCACATTTGTATGCTTCCTGTACAGCGCCGACTCGACGTATCATTCTACCAACTGATGGACTGGCAGTGTGCGAGTCATCATCAGTTGGTTTGCTGGAACCCGGAGGAATTCTCCTTGTGAGGCAATCTAAAAACTCTGGTTTGTGAAACTTTTGTTAGTTAAGATCTTAGGACTTGCAGTGTGTGACTCAGCGCTCATGCCAGGTATTTTTCTTTTAATGTCTCCAATCATACAGTTCGCCAATGTGCTACGTGCTAGACGCAATTTCTAACAGTTTTGAAGATAGTCTGTAGAACTAAATGTAGAGAATATGTGCCGATAACTCAGCATAACAAGTATTTGTCATACAACACATGCAACAGAGCGGTCAAAAACAAGTGCCTGGCAAGTTCATTTGCGTGAACAGATGCACGTTTTCTACCTCAGCCTGTGACTTAAGTTTAACTAGAAATAGTAGTTAAAGTTTCCAACACTCAGTTCCTTATATTAGTTTTCTCTCTTTGCCACTCTATTTCTTCTTTATTTCTGATACATAGATGGCAGAGTACATTGTGAAATATACTGTGAAGTTTATATATACTCATCAGCACATCACATCATCAAAATACGGTGGCAAAGACTAAATCTATATTAATTATTCTTTTTAGTTCCATGGGTTGGTAGTTTTCACTCTTAGGATCATCGTCCGCCTATGCCACGCGAACTGAACTTTTAATGTGCATTGCTTCTACACTCAGAGTATCTTTCTTACTGCAGTGATATTCAAACACATGTTCCAAATATTATTCCTTCTTAACAAATTTTGCATCTATTACGTTGTTCAATTTAACCTGCGCGACTTAATCGTCTAGGAGATGTTTCCAGCCTGTGACTAAATAAGTTTTATTAAATTATGTAATTAACTTTTGTCATAAATTCTCGAACCTTTATTATTGAACTTACATGCTACCATTTCATAATGCCAACCTTTTTAATTACAGCGTGTATGAATAACAGTTTCAAGTATCTATTTAGCTTAATATTGAAATTAATTGTATTTTATTCTCATTTTTTACTTATCTAGTTATTTGCTATATTCCTTCTCCATTAGTTTAAGCTATATTATGTAAGTTCAAAGGTTTGAATCAAACAGAGGGAACATACCGCGAATAGACTATATAAAATATTTCAGCAGTAGAGGTATAGTCTATTAATGGTATCCTCACAATTTTTGAATCCAACCTTTGAAAAACTTACTCCATGTATTACTTGCCTGGTTGTTTCCTACATGTGTCATGCATCACAAACGTTTTATACTTCTGTTAACATGCAAGTATATTATTCTCGGTTAAACTGAACTTATACTTACATTTAACCCATCAATTATATTTATTTTATAATTAATATAATTGAAAACTAAGACAAAACAGGTGTGTTGGTAATGCCCAGTAAGAAATAGTTGTTACGCAAAATATTATTACACTGAGTGCGCACGAATGTGGTGCGTTGTCCCTTTAGTGTAATTTTCTAGACTCTCAAGGTTGTCGAATACATGTTTGTAACAAGTCATCTTAAAGAAGAGCCGAGCGGTGAGCAGGCAGGCACCTGCTCCTGGCAAGACGTTAGGAGTCCGGATAGTGCTCCGGCCAGACCACACGCTTGGTAATCTGAGTACGAGGGTCTCAGGCCTTGTGGTAGGGTGCTCCTGGTGGAGCTTGTGTATCAAGACGGGGCTTAGGACTTGGTTACCTCAGGTGAATAGCTGGGACACCTGCGATGAGAAGGCGTGATCCTTCTTCCCTGCCGAGAGGGCGGCCGTAGCGCGGGATGGCCTCATAGCTAAGAGCGCTACGTAAAAATAGAAAAGGGTGGCAACCGAGTGGCTGTTTCTTTGCATACTATATATGTTTGTAACAAGTGCATGCATTTTTTTTTTTACCGAGAGGCTGGGTGGTTGCAGATGTTCTACCTGAACAACACGTGGACGAAGAAGCCGCAGCAGCTACAGATGCCGAACTGCGGCAAGACGTGCTCGCTGGAGAGGTTCTCGGAGCTGACGGCGGCCGTGCGGCCAGACGACTGGGAGCAGGAGTGCGTCATGTGAGCGCCTTCGCGCCGCCGTCGGGACTCCCGGGGGGCTGTGCCGTGGCCGTCCACGACCAACCACACCAGCTGAAGACGCTCGACCCTCTCGCTCGCACTGTACACTAGCGTTGCACACAGAGTGGATTAAACTGTACACGGCAGCAAGGAAAGTCCCACTCATCGTAGAAGACGTCATTCGCTGCTCAGACTATACCGCCGTCTTAAGAACGACTTATGCTGCACGCTGTTCGCGGTAAACTGACACCTTTTAAAAGCCCTGCTTAAAATCTACTCGTGTGCAAATTATGTAGTCTTCCACCATATGTAAAACTAACATCACCATGGGCCACATCACTTCATTCGTGCGTGGGTCAAGAGAACCTTTGAAATGTTGAGTAAAGTAAATATTTAACAAATGTGCAATTCCTTACACAGAAAGAAAAAATTTATCACTTCGGTATTCACAGATGTTTACCTAACTCTTTTAATTCAACGTTAAGAAGTCATGGAACTCCTTTCCTTAAAGTCGTTGCCAACTTTACTGGGAGCATGCCAGTCAGTGTGCCCGTTAAAACATATGCAGGTAGGGTAGATGACATTTTTTCAAAGGTTTGTTTTAAATATTTGCAACGCCTAAAACGATATATTTATCTACGGCAGAAAGGGTTAAAGTTCATATGCCACGATAAAATGTTCCGTAAAGGCTCGGGCGGAAGCTTCCACGAGACTCGCTACCCGAGCCTGCATGCAAGCAGTTATGGAGGGTTCCTTGGAATAACCTGTCCAACGACACTTGTTGCCCCGCAAGTAAAGAAGAGTGCATTTTTTATAATTTACTTCTGCAACTGTGGTTCAGGAACAATTTTCTCTCACGACTTCAGCATTGTGTGTACATGCACAGAGTTTTGTTGTAATAACTGCTACTTTTTTTGTTAAATAAACACGCATTTTTACCTTAATTTACACACAAGAGAATCGGTAGACATTTATGTGGTTTCCTATTTACTATTTATTCATGTTTAATGGTCTTATCTTCTTTCTCAAAATAAAATAAACAAAATGACTCTACCGCCATCTGTCTGATTGGCTAAAATTTCAACCTTGTAGGAAACCTTCCATCGAACATTGCACGCGACCAATTACGAAAACGTCCATGAAATACGGCCAGCAGCAGTAGGCCAAATCTTCCATAGAACCACCCATACAAGCGGCCATGCAGGCTTGCGTGGAATCGTCCAAGGAATCTTCCATCGTGGCGGCATAGAGGCTTAGGAATACAGAGGCGAAACAGACCGTTACAGCGCGAACTCCAGCCGCACACGTCAGCAGAATGACGTCACTGGCCAGCAGTGTGACGGCGAACGCCAATCGCAGATCAGCGCCTGCTGACCCGCTTGCCAGGCGACAGCCCAGCAAGTAGCGAACCTTTTCACAGCATGCGGCAGCCAAAGAGAAACAAGGCCAGTTCCCAGAGCCTCGTGCAGCCAATCAGGTGATGGGTAGGCCCACATCAAAGGCACCGCCACGTCATTCAGCCTCTGTGTACTTGTCTGCCTTGCGGCCCTGCTTAGAAACGAACCTTAATGCTGCTCACTTCATTAAATTGCGTTACTCCTTGTTTAAATGAACCTGTATACCGTTAAACCAGAATGATACTTGGTATCGCACATTTCTGCACCCTAGAAGCATGTCACAAAATTCTTAAGAGCCGATTCTTAAAAAAAAACATAATTTGAAACAGTGTTTCCAAGTTCGATTCCAACTACGGTTGACGATGTTTCAAATAGGCCTATATAGAATATTTCCTTCCTGTNAACCTTAATGCTGCTCACTTCATTAAATTGCGTTACTCCTTGTTTAAATGAACCTGTATACCGTTAAACCAGAATGATACTTGGTATCGCACATTTCTGCACCCTAGAAGCATGTCACAAAATTCTTAAGAGCCGATTCTTCAAAAAAAACATAATTTGAAACAGTGTTTCCAAGTTCGATTCCAACTACGGTTGACGATGTTTCAAATAGGCCTATATAGAATATTTCCTTCCTGTTTCGCCTTCACACGGCAGAATGCAATCATTTTTATCCCATTAATAAATTATAAACAAAACATCATAATCAGAAACTAAATAAAAATTTGCAAAGTCTGAATGATTGTGGCCCGCACAGAAGATGTAATTTTTCTTAGAGGCAGCAAGTTTTTGTGAATGGTTAAGAACGACCTCCATTACCACGGCTGTCAATGGGCGTTACCTGTGATACTTGATCCCTGGGTTCAAATCCGCGGGAAGTACTGTATGTATGTCCAATTGTTATGTATTGGTTTATGTTGATTAAGCAGGTAAGTCCGCTCCTGGTCAGCAGAAAGGCGTTTAAGTGGGGACGTTAGCAAAATCCAATTACATTTTTTAAATTCTTAAGGTTACATCATTTACCTTTATATATTAAGAAAACTCATGTATTCACAATTAATATGACTTGAGCAAATTTAGATGCTAGAAGTTTTATCATTCACACAAACATCAAGACTCTCGCAACAAATGCCAAATATATTTACAGTGGTAGTTTGTATACTGATAAGTGCCATGCCTCATAGAAACACGTAAGTGTTACGCTCCTGATGTATGATTGTACGTAATGTGTTTTAAAATGTTATTAGNCTGATGTATGATTGTACGAAATGTGTTTTAAAATGTTATTAGTTGCAGTAGTTTGTATATACCTGTCACTAGTGTGGCATTTGCTTTGTGCACACTCCTCGAAAGAAACTTTGTAACTACGCCGCAGCACTGAACTCTTATGTTGACAAGAAAGCACGTGAATACATCCTACGAAATACTGCCTCGCGAATGATAACTGTGCCACAAAAATATTGTTTTGAAAGTGTGTTTACCACCGTCGCACAAGAACGGCAGGAAAATCGCAAGAGAAAAATGTAGTGCTGCAAAATAACCGTGGGGCAAAACAGGCTTGACTGAAGTTGCAAAATGTTCCCTGGAACGTTCGCATTCTCAAACCGGCGACAGGTGGTTCGCGGCACTCCCTGGAAGCACGAGCAGTATTTGGCAGCAGTGCTGTAGTCACTGCCTCAGTCGCCAAACCATAGAGTTTCACCTATATATATATATAGTGCAGACTGTCGACATAAATACTGGTGCACTGATTCACTTGTTAATACATATAGGAGTAACTTACCAAAACAAAACGATTTCTGCGAACAAACTAGTGATTTTTAAAATGTGACTTTTAGAAATGGTTTTCGTAAGTGATATATTTTTATGTCACTTAGAACATTAAACGTCGTCAGATATTCTTCATACATGACTGGATACTGACCATACGATTCAGAATGCTTCTCAGTTTCATACACATTTTACCTGAAGTATTACGATTTTAAGATATTTGCACAAGATACAAGTAATGTAATGTTTTACCCCCCGTTTGTATGGGCAATGATCTAAGTGTGTGTAAACAACAAACCAAAACAATCACGAGACTCCTGAATGAGTGCATAATTTAAATGCGTACTTGTAAAGTTTGACCTACGTGTTTCATTTGGTGCAGTATGCACCACTAATTGCAGAGTTTCATATGCTCATATCCAGATATGTTTAAAGTAAGAAGAATAACATGTTTCTTGAACAGTTGTTATTTTTAAAGTTATTTGTAAAAAATTGTTTAAAAAAATCTTATTTTTATTTATGTTTGTAAATAAACATGGTAAAATAAACTTCACATGTTTTCATTCTATTAATGAATAACTGTTAGTAAACAGACAGCATAATTACTTAAGCATAGTTTCACAGCCCTGTTGAAGCCAAACAGAGAGTATATTGATTATGTATTCCAAGCTACTCTATTGCAGCATGCATTCAGGAAGATGCTATACACTAAATTGTTAGTAAAAAGTAAAAGAATAAATAAAGCAAAGAAACACTTATTTTAGACTGCCAGTTCACCATTCAGAGAATGGCTGACCAACAGATACAAATTTTTTTTTCCTATAATTAACTTAATAAAATAATTTTAAATACTTGTCCGTTTGCAAAATATCGTAATCTCCTTGTAGTATGTGCACTGTACCTATTTTACTAGTGTAGAGCATATGAGTAGCTGAAAAACAAAACTATCCTTATCCATAAAGTAGCATTTGTGGAAAATAAGAAAAATTAATATATTCGAGTTTACAGTCAAAATATTACCCAGTAAAATGTTGGGATTGTGTGTGGTGCTAAAATGAATAATTTGTACAAATAAGAATAGGATTCATGTACAAATAAACAAAATATTTCATATAATGTGTTTGATAAGGAAAGTTTTGCAGCTGAACTTGATGCATAGGCAGTTTTGCAACACAACACTTAGGAGAAAGAGAGTTTTGAAACCAAGCAACGAGTGTATGCCTAGTTTTAGTAGGTTAGATTACAGTATTTTAATACAAATGATAAAAATCTTTATTATAATTAATAGTGTCTGCATTTCAGACCATCAGATTGTCAAGTATTCCATTCAAAAATGTTTGATTTCATCAACACCATTTACGTCTCCTTCGTGGGTGTTAATAACTTCAGAATTCTCAACAAAAAAAAAAAGGTTTGTTGTGTAAATGAAATTCTTATAGAATTCTAAATCCTGTAAATCCCTCCAATCATTTCCGAAATGTTTGCCCAATAGCTTATCTACATCAGCAAGTTTTGCTTTTTTTACTTGAACAACATTCACTTTCTGTNACCATCTGTCTGATTGGCTAAAATTTCAACCTTGTAGGAAACCTTCCATCGAACATTGCACGCGGCCAATTACGAAAACGTCCATGAAATACGGCCAGCAGCAGTAGGCCAAATCTTCCATAGAACCACCCATACAAGCGGCCATGCAGGCTTGCGTGGAATCGTCCAAGGAATCTTCCATCGTGGCGGCATAGAGGCTTAGGAATACAGAGGCGAAACAGACAGTTACAGCGCGAACTCCAGCCGCACACGTCAGCAGAATGACGTCACTGGCCAGCAGTGTGACGGCGAACGCCAATCGCAGATCAGCGCCTGCTGACCCGCTTGCCAGGCGACAGCCCAGCAAGTAGCGAACCTTTTCACAGCATGGGGCAGCCAAAGAGAAACAAGGCCAGTTCCCAGAGCCTCGTGCAGCCAATCAGGTGATGGGTAGGCCCACATCAAAGGCACCGCCACGTCATTCAGCCTCTGTGTACTTGTCTGCCTTGCGGCCCTGCTTAGAAACGAACCTTAATGCTGCTCACTTCATTAAATTGCGTTACTCCTTGTTTAAATGAACCTGTATACCGTTAAACCAGAATGATACTTGGTATCGCACATTTCTGCACCCTAGAAGCATGTCACAAAATTCTTAAGAGCCGATTCTTCAAAAAAAACATAATTTGAAACAGTGTTTCCAAGTTCGATTCCAACTACGGTTGACGATGTTTCAAATAGGCCTATATAGAATATTTCCTTCCTGTTTCGCCTTCACACGGCAGAATGCAATCATTTTTATCCCATTAATAAATTATAAACAAAACATCATAATCAGAAACTAAATAAAAATTTGCAAAGTCTGAATGATTGTGGCCCGCACANAATAAATTATAAACAAAACATCATAATCAGAAACTAAATAAAAATTTGCAAAGTCTGAATGATTGTGGCCCGCACACAGAAGATGTAATTTCTTAGAGGCAGCAAGTTTTTGTGAATGGTTAAGAACGACCTCCATTACCAAGGCTGTCAATGCGCGTTACCTGTGATACTTGGGGCCCTGGGTTCAAATCCCCGGGAAGTAATGTATGTATGTGCAATTGTTATGTATTGGTTTATGTTGATTAAGCAGGTAAGTCCGCTCCTGGTCAGTAGAAAGGCGTTTAAGTGGGGACGTTAGCCGAAAAACCAATTACATTTTTTAAATTCTTAAGGTTACATCATTTACCTTTGTATATTAATAATTAATAAAACTCATGTATTCACAATTAATATGACTTGAGCAAATTTAGATGCTAGAAGTTTTATCATTCACACAAAAATCAAGACTCTCGCAACAAATGCCAAATATATTTACAGTGGTAGTTTGTATACTGATAAGTGCCATGCCTCATAGNGACTCTCGCAACAAATGCCAAATATATTTACAGTGGTAGTTTGTATACTGATAAGTGCCATGCCTCATAGAAACACGTAAGTGTTACGCTCCTGATGTATGATTGTACGTAATGTGTTTTAAAATGTTATTAGTTGCAGTAGTTTAATATTGTATATGCCTGCCACTAGTGTGGTATTTGCTTTGTGCACACTCCTCGAAAAAAACTTCGTAACTACGCCGCAGCACTGAACTCTTATGTCGACAAGAAAGCACGTGAATACATCCTACGAAATACTGCCTCGCGAATCATAACTGTGCCACCAAAAAATATTGTTTTGAAAGTGTGTTTACTACCGTCGCACGAGAACGGCAGGAAAATCGCAAGAGAAAAATTTAGTGCTGCAAAATAACCGTGGGGCAACACAGGCTTGACTGAAGTTGCAAAATGTTCCCTGGAACGTTCGCATTCTCAAACCGGCGACAGGTGGTTCGCGGCACTCCCTGGAAGCACGAGCAGTATTTGGCAGCAGTGCTGTAGTCACTGCCTCAGTCGCCAAACCATAGAGTTTCACCTATATACATAGTGCAGACTGTCGACATAAATACTGGTGCACTGGTTCACTTGTTAATACATATAGGAGTAACTTACCAAAACAAAACGATTTCTGCGAACAAACCAGTGATTTTTAAAATGTGACTTTTAGAAATGGTTTTCGTAAGTGATATATTTGTATGTCACTTAGAACATTAAACGTCGTCAGATGTTCTTCATACATGACTGGATACTGACCATACGATTCAGAATGCTTCTCAGTTTCATACACGTGTTACCTGAAGTATTACGATTTTAAGATCTTTTCACAAGATACAAGTAATGTAATGTTTTACCCCCCGTTTGTATGGGCAATGATCTAAGTGTGTGTAAACAACAAACCAAAACAATCACGAGACTCCTGAATGAGTGCATAATTTAAATGCGTATTTGTAAAGTTGANATGAGTGCATAATTTAAATGCGTATTTGTAAAGTTGAACCTACGTGTTTCATTTGGTGCAGTATGCACCACTAATTGCAGAGTTTCATATGCTCATATCCAGATATGTTTAAAGTAAGAAGAATAACATGTTTCTTGACCAGTTGTTATTTTTAAAGTTATTTGTAAAAAAATTGTTAAAAAAAATCTTATTTTTATTTATGTTTGTAAATAAACATGGTAAAATAAACTTCACATGTTTTCATTCTATTAATGAATAACTGTTAGTAAACAGACAGCATAATTACTTAAGCATAGTTTCACAGCCCTATTGATGCAAACAGAGAGTATATTAATTATGTATTCCAAGCTACTCTATTGCAGCATGCATTCGGGAAGATGCTATACACTAAATTGTTAGTAAAAAGTAAAAGAATAAATAAAGCAAAGAAACACTTATTTTAGACTGCCAGTTCACCATTCAGAGAATGGCTGACCAACAGATACAAATTTTTTTTTCCTATAATTAACTTAAAATAATTTTAAATACTTGTCCGTTTGCAAAATATCGTAATCTCCTTGTAGTATGTGCACTGTACCTATTTTACTAGTGTAGAGCATATGAGTAGCTGAAAAACACAACTATCCTTATCCATAAAGTACCATTTGTGGAAAATAAAAAAAATTAATATATTCGAGTTTACAGTCAAAATATTACCCAGTAAAATGTTGGGATTGTGTGTGATGCTAAAATGAATAATTTGTACAAACAAGAATAGGATTCATGTACAAATAAACAAAATATTTCATATAATGTGTTTGATAAGGAAAGTTTTGCAGCTGAACTTGATGCATAGGCAGTTTTGCAACACAGCACTTAGGAGAAAGAGAGTTTTGAAACCAAGCAACGAGTGTATGCCTAGTTTTAGTAGGTTAGATTACAGTATTTTAATACAAATGATAAAAATCTTTATTATAATTAATAGTGTCTGCATTTCAGACCATCAGATTGTCAAGTATTCCATTCAAAATGTTTGAGATTTCATCAACACCATTTGTGTCTCCTTCATGGGTGTTAATAACATCAGAATTCTCAACAAAAATAAAAGGTTTGTTGTGTAAATTAAATTCTTATAGAATCTAAATCCTGTAAATCCCTCCAATCATTTCCGAAATGTTTGCCCAATAGATCATCTACATCAGCAAGTTTTGCTTTTTTTTACTGGAACAACGTTCACTTTCTGTCAGTGTTTNCCTTCCCCCCGCCCACCGAGCATGACTAGTGCCCCCCCCCCTCCGGGAGAAATCAGGACGATGACGATTGAAAAATATAGGGTACAAATGAAAATCTCGAAATATTGTCGGAAAGATCAAATATTATTGTTGAGTATGAAATTTGGCAACCCCGCACGAGTGGGCGTTGGAGACCAGAAGGGCATGGGCGGGACTGTTTATTTATTTTTCCTGTCCCAGTAAGGAAAAGGAGGCAGGACGAAGGCCGACACGCTGGACGCTGGATGCATACAAGATATGCCAAATCTCCTTTTCTGTGCCGAAATTTGGAGGGAATTGAATTTCACGGGTTTGTTAAATAACATTTGAATGTGTGTGCATTTAATTCCTCCGTTTTAGTAAAATATTTTTACAACTACCAAAATCACGTCATTGTTTACTCTAACATGTAAGCAAAACTATTTTTAATAACTAAATTTAGTTATTTGAACTGAAATAACTTTTATCTAGATATTGAAGCAAAGATGTACAGAAAATTATTCGTTTTTGTATAAAAGTAAATCAGCAGTATTCGCCAAACCAGCAGTAATTATTTCTATGTCATTATAATACATATAGTTGCCCTTTTAAAATTTTTAGTAACCTACAGAGATCATTGTTGCTCTGTATTCTATCATATACAGCTGCTTTTACAAGGCATGCCAGCAAATGAATACATTGAAAGAAAGTAACCTTATACATTTTGGCAGAGACAGGCACACACAAATAATTTACTTATTTTATAGTGTAATCATCAGACTGCAGTTTCATGTAGATTTAGACTAAAACATTTCATTTGATGAGTAGAACTCGCTGTTATGTAATAATATTACAGGTCAGTATGTTTACTATTTTTTTAATGATTTTATATGTAACTAAAATGTAGCAGTATTGGAATTTAACCTGTAAATTTAATTAAAATTTTCATTTTTGGTTAGTGAACACCCCTATAATTATAGGTCATATATATATATATATATATATATATATATATATATATATATCACCCTTACATTTCTAGGGTTTAGCTAGATTTATATGTTAATGATTCGGTTGCCAAGGTAACGTGTTTTGCATTTGGAGGTTAATTTAGGCCTAGTTTTATCTCTCGCGATGGTAAGGTCTACGACCTTTCCCTTGATGTGCAAACGATGACGTATCATGTACAAGACATTGTTTCGCGTATTTTTTGGTCCGACCGTTGTAAGGAGTAGAAGAGTCTGGAGAAAGCTCCAGTTCACGAGGGCGTCAAGACCGGTATAACAGTTATTTAGTCTAGCAGACCAAAACGTTGTCGGAAGTGAGTACAGGGAGCGTGGACTCGGGCAAGAAGTCCCAAGCAGGCGCTCACTGTAAGGAATATTAGTGTGAAAGCTGCCGACGCCTCCCGAAGGACGTGGCGTGCCCTAAGCGCCATGACTGACGTCATCCTGAACCACGCGACTGGGTCCGGCTGCAGTGAGTTCGCAGAGACGCAAGCCCGCCTCCAGATTGATTGAGGTCGGTAACGCCTTATTTCCTTCACGGCCAAGATTACCATTTGAATTTGATTGAGTTGGAACTCATTTAAAGATGGTCTAATTTTACCCAGAGGCCGTTTGTGTAGCGTCTCAAGTTCTCCGACCGAGTTTAGTTGATTTCAAGAAAACTTTAGTTTTATTTAACTATTTCGAACAGTAATAATCTTTATCTAAGTCTGGACTTTTTTTTAGTTAATCAAGATTTGCCTAAGTCAGACAGAGTATTAAAACAATTTATTGATATTTATGGAGCGACTGAAGTAGTACATTTTAGTTATTTGATTCTTTTTCTTTTTCCTCCCTTAATAAAAGTTTGTAATGGAGGGTGAAGGGAAATTTATCTAAGTAATATTCTTCAGTAATTCATTCACTTTACTAAGGCACACTATCAGTTCATTTATTTAATACACATTCCAGCAAAGTCTAAAATATAATTTTTTTTCTGATTAGATATCAAATTTAATGCATTTATACTTTAAATTAATTATTTTATTTGAGTAGTGCTGGAGTGTTTTGTGTCCTATTTGAAGTTTTTTTTTCTGATTATGTGTCTATGAGTTATTGTATGATTTGACGAGGCATACTCTTTGAAAGGGGTATTTATTTTGAAATTGCTATGGTGCCCAATAGCAATACCAAAAGCAACACGAGCTTTTTATATATATATATATATATATATATATANCAAGTGTAGAGGATGCACAAGAATATTGTGGGAATTAGGACCCTCGGCGCAACGCTGGATTTAGATAAATTTATGGGCGATGGCCTACGACCTTACAAATACAAGCCACAGTTGGACTGTCGGCAGTCTTGGTAGAGGCCTTTTAGCAGACTCCGGTAATCGAGCGACGTGCAGAGGACGGACGACGACGGGAAATTGTGAGGCGACGTCGGACGAGGTGTTTGTGGTGAGAATGGATGAGAGGGCGTGAAATCCGACGAGTGAAGGCTACTGTGCGTGAGGGCGCTCGGATAACTCTAGATCATTGCGGACTGGTGGGATCTGGACTGGACTGAGGTGGGACTGAATAACATGTTATAAGGACTTTAATGTAAATATTGGAACTGTAAAATATGGACATATAATTTGTATAATAATTGATTAGGATTTGATACAGTCTATTGGAACTATTATTTAATCATATTAATTTCTTTGAGGTAATAATAAATTGTATTGATTGAAGTAATGAATTGTAAACAGTACGGTAAGTGATATAAATTTATTGTGAGATGTTGAGTGGAGAGAATTTCGTTTGTGGTTGTAAATAAACTTAGGAAATTATAATTAACTCTTTTATTTTAATTAAGACCTCCATCCCTTAACGAACGTGGTTTAGCACACTGACTTTTGAGAAATTGTAACTATATATCTAATATATAAAATTCTCCCGTCACAGTGTTAGTCACTGAACTCCTCCGAAACGGCTAGACCGATTTTTATAAAAAATTTTATGTATACTCGGTAGGTTTGAGAATAGATTTATATCTATTTTTTACACCCCTAAGTAATAAGGGTGGCCACCCCCAAAAAATTTTTTTTTATTGTTTGAACAAAATTTTTATTTTTTATTTTTTTATGATGTGGCATCAAAAAATACATACCCTCCTAAATTTTTACCCTTCTACCACCAACCCTTATTTTTTTATAGCGAAATTCTCCCGTCACAGTGTTAGTCACTGAACTCCTCCGAAACGGCTGGACCGATTTTTATGAAATTTTTTATGTATACTCGGTAGGTCTGAGAATAGATTTATATCTATTTTTTACACCCCTAAGTAATAAGGGTGGCCACCCCCAAACAATTTTTTTTTATTGTTTGAACAAAATTTTTATTTTTTATTTTTTTATGATGTGGCATCAAAAAATACATACCCTCCTAAATTTTCACCCTTCTACCACCAACCCTTATTTTTTTATAGCGATATTAGTAATTTAATAAATTTTACCCTAGGTCGATAAGTGATCAATTATCATCGATCATTTATCGATCTAGGTTACAATTTATTCCCACCAGGTGTCTCCCAGTGACACAGCAAAACAACGTTTGCCGGGTCAGCTAGTATATATATATAATTTACTTTTATACTAAAACGAATTCGTTTTAGTATAAAAGTAAATTAGCAGTATTCGCCAAACCAGCAGTAATTATTTCTTTGTTGTTATAATACATCAAGATATACAACAATTGCCCTTCTAAAATTTAAGTAATCTTCACTGATCATTGTTGCTCTGAATGTTATCATAGTCTACTGCTTTTATAAAGCCTGCAAGCAAAGGAATACACTGAAAGAAAGTAGCCTAACACATTTTGGCAGAGACAGGCACACACAAATAATTTACTTATTTTATAGTGTAATCATCACACTGCAGTTTCATGTAGATTTAGACTAAAACATTTCACTTGAAGAGTAGGTCTCGCCTGTACAAATTATGCAAACCTTGCTGTTCGTCTACGGTCCTTTGGCTGCATTACTTTCTACGTTTTTCTGAGCTTATAAAAACCTTAAATACGGTTTTAATACTTTTTAAAGCAACTTCAAAAACAATCTATCTATTATTGAAGACGCTTTATGATAGAGAATTTCGAAAATGAGATTTATCATATCGTAGGCTTCTTGTTCCTAGGTTAACCGAAATCACTAAAACTGTGTTCCGGTACTTTTTCTCCCTTCGGGCGAATTTTTATAAGCACCTGAGTGTGTTACGCTCTTGAACCCATTAGTACCGAATAAATCGTCATTTGAATCCTGTAGTTCTTATCATTGTTGCTTGTTGTGAATAGCAACCGTCTGGTCCTCTGGCAAAACTCTTACCTTCGCTTACACACGTGTGTTTTAATACCTGTACTTCGGGCTAGTGTTTCGTCAGTATTAATGCTGTCATTTAAGTTTTTGACGTGACAACGTCTTATAATTCGATAGAGCCGGCTGCACGCACGAAAAAACATGACTCATGCGGCGTTACCTCGCTCTGAGGCGTTCCATGTAAGGCTTGAAGTGCAAGCGAGAGCGCGGAACGAGCGAAAAAACATTCATCAAATTCATGAAAGACATGTTTAATGTCGATTGTGCATCAGACGTTAATAACTCAACAACACTAGGAGGCACCACCATCGATTTGACTTTTTCAAGACACATTAAACTCGAAACACTCCCTTTCATTTCCTACTTTTCCTATCATCGTCCTATTCTCAACAGAATAACACAGATTGTAAGAAATTAAATATTACACATGTTTAAAAGTTGTAAAACAATTGCTCAACGCACATTTATACTTGTAAAAACTATTAAATTGAAAAAAAAAAATTGACATAATTGTATTTATGCGTACAAATAAATCTCACTTGATCAATTTCATTGTGATTTCCAATTACCTCCTTCTCTATATACATACAAATCTATTAAACAAATGAAATTAAAATTTTCTTTTGAAAAATGCTACCATTCCATCAGTATTTTCTTAAGACGTTGTCACGTTCAACTATCGTCAGTAAACCGACTTTACAGACAACCAATTTTTTTTTTTAACACTTAATGGTTGCTGTGGCATATGCTTTACGAGAAAGTACTGCTTACACGCGGGGGAGGGGGGGAATATATGACCAAAGCAAGTGGCATTTGCCGCTAATAGTAACAGCGTTTTGGACATAATAATAAACAATGGTAAAGGAAATATAATTCGTTGACATTCAGTGGAGAAGGGGATGCATTCTGTAAACTATGCCAAATATTCTTGAAATATGATGCCAGCGTTATACAAAAGACGTGGGATGTATTCATAACGGTTCCATTCACATATTTCAAAAATGCACTAGACAAAGATGGGAAATTAGTGAAGCATGAACACTCCTCAGCTCACATTGTAAGTGTGGAAATGGGAAATATTAGCAGACAGGCAATGAACAAACCCATTCACACTCAAATAGTTCAACAGAGTGAATGCGAACGAGACCTGGATCGAAAAATACTTATACGAGGCTTATACTTTTCAGTGCTGGAAGAAATAGCTCACACTACTAAATTTGAGAGATTGATTGAGAGCGTACAGGACAAACTGATTGCAGAGTTTGAGGAATGGATAGAAACTCAAGGTGAAAGATATAATTACAGTAGTAAGAATACGGCCTGTGAAATGATGGCATGCACGAGTGAAGTCTTGAAACTAGACCTGAAGAAAACATTGAAAAACAAGATGTTCTCCATCTTGGCGGATGAGAGCATCTCCGTAAGGAATGAAATAGGATTAAGTATAAATGTGAGAGTAGTAGAAAATAAAGTCTCGGCAGAAAAGTTCGTGGATTTAGTCCAAATACCCAATGCCAAAGCGGAAACAATAGCAGATGCTGTTCGCCAGGAACAAGCATCCGCACCATCGCGCACGGAACGGGTGTGCCCCATTCCACTGTGTGGATTGTTAAGCAAGAGCAGCTGCTGCGCGCCTACACGTGCGAAAGGCAGATTTCGCTCGTCGGCGTGATTTTTCGCAGTGGTTTCTGCAACAGCGCACAGCAGTTCCTCATTTTACTTCCACTATATTGTTTACTGATGAGTAGAGACCGGAAAAAATCGCGAGTTCAATGACCTGCAAGCTAGACTCTACAGTACATGCCGACATCAATTGCACATTGGTTGCTTGCTGTCACAGTGGAAGATTACGATTGGACCAGCATTCTCCAGGAAGTGTCAAATACGGCGTGGGACAATGGATTAAGTTATATAAACGCATGTGTTTTGAATTCTAGCTTTTCCTAAAATGAATCCGCAAATTCTTCAGGTCTCTACTGATGAGGCGACATTCACGAGAAACTGTTATTTCAACAGCTGGAACAGTCACATATAGGGCGGCACCAATCCTCGTGCAACCGCCATCACTGCCAACCAGCGCAGATTTTCTGTGAACATCCGGGCGGGCATTGTGGGTGATCATCTCATCGGGCCGTACTTGATGCCGCAACGATTGACTGGGCACATGTACTGCCGATTCCTGCAATTTACTTACATTGCCAGATTTACTCGAGGATGCGCAGCTCGCGGTCCGGCAACGCATGTGGCTTCAACTCGACGATGCCCCTCCACATTCCACAAGAGCTGTACGTGGTCACCTCAACGTGGAATTTCCAGAACGTTGGATTGGAAGAGGTGGGCCTGTTGCGTGACCAGCACGCTCTCCTGACCTCAATCAACTAGACTTTTCCTGTGGGGGTTCACCAAGGCTCTGGTGAACGACACACCCATTGAGTCGGAGGTAGATCTGTTAGCCTGGGTTATGGCTGCCTGTGACAAGGTTCAAGATACACCGGGTGTTTTCGAAAGGGTACGCGAGTCTTTCACACGCCTAATTAATTGTTGCAATGAGATTGGTGGCTGCCATTTGGAACACTTGTTGTAAAGTTGCTTGCGGTGGTACATTAAACCAGTAGTGCAAGAACTTCAATTTATTTTCTGATGTCTTTACTCCTAACAGTGAGTACATCCCACCAAACTGTTATTTGTACAACTCACTCATGTAAGCGCGCGCGCACACACACACACACACACAGAGACAGATATATATATATATATATATTAATTTGTCATTTGTTGGATTCAAACACTTGTGCAGTTTTTAAGGTTCTCCATCGATGATTTTCTAAGTGTTTTCATTAAACGACATTGGAAGTGAGATATGTATACAATGCATCCAATAATTTTATATAAATTAATTAATTACTTAAGTTCAATTGTGGAAGTTTATGTAAAGCATGTCTTATAGTAAGTACATGATTTTATTTTTTCAACCGACGCCAATAATTATTATTCTGTCATAATTAATGGTAATTGTTGTGCAATAACACGCAGTTGTATGAGTGCATATAAGGCCTATTTGGAAATGTCACAAATATTTGCTAGTACACCGAGCACGCAGAAGTTCTGCAAGACGACGTGGCATGGACTCGACTAATGTCTAAAGGTATTCAGGAGGCAATTCACACCATGAATCCTTCAGGGCAGTCCACAAATCCAATCTGCGCCAATTTGAGAAAGGGTTGTACGTCTGTCACGTTTAATGATTCTCGTCAATCGTCGTTTGCCCCGTTCTTTAACGATTTTTTCCGGCCGCAGCGATGTCGAAGATGTGATGTTTTACCGGATTCCCGATATTCACGGTACACTCGTGAAATGGTCGTACGCGAACATCCAAATGTTATCGCTACCTCGGAGATGCTATGTCCCATCTCTCGTGCGCAGACTATAACACCACGTTCAAACTCACTTAAATCTTGATAACCTGCCATTGTAGCAGCAGTAACCGATCTACCTGCCGACCGCATCGCGTTACTCTGATTGGTTCCATACCTCTGCTATTTGCATAAGCACGCCTATACTAGTTTTTTGGCTCTTCAGTGTATATAGCGTGAAAACTCTTAACAGCCAATTATACGTGTAGTCAGTGAGCCAGACCCTGGTTTTGAAAAAATGGGCTCAACTCGAACATAAAGCAGAGCCTTTCACATTCCGTCAATACGATTCCACTGATCACGAATATCACGATGCGGAAATCGAAATCGGTAGCTTTCTGCCTCAAAATAGCATTCAAAAATGGCGGCTCAGCTGTCTGACCAATTTATATTAAAGTTGATGTAGTTTTGTTTCCATTCAATAATTTTTTCATTCTGTAAAAAACATTTTGTCAGTCTTGAGTAGTAGAATTGTTAAATGTAGGGATATTTTTTTGGTAGGAGGGAAGATGATGTCAATATTTCTTTCAACTTGTATCGCGCATACTGTAAACGTTTGTACACTAATCTAAAAATTGCCGTTACAAATCTTGTAGCATATTTTATTTTCTACATATTAAGCTACACCGCAGACTTCATTGTTGAAGTACGCGTGAGCGAGCGCGTCGGAACAGCGCCATTACAACTTACACAGCCTCCTGCCATCTGTGTGGCCGCGTGCTATGTCCAGCGAGAATGTTCTCTGCTCACGCGAGTTACGTTGGTAATCTCGAAATGCGTTCGCTACGTTTCGAATGTGGAGTGACATTCATCCAGAGCGTAACTGAGCGGGAATGACGTAGATATTTCAACACATTGGTGTTGCTCGTAATTCCTTATTACCAGTGCGATAGCAAAACGATAAGAGATGAAAAGTGTGGTTAGTAGGAAAATGTGCATTATTTGTTAAGAAAACATTGACGAGAAAGACGTCGCAAGTCCTGAAATCATAGATTCGTGGATTAGGCTTACAGAAACAGCGCATATGTATCAAATTGAACCAATTTTAACATTCAGTGGTGATTTTAACTTTGCACGGTACCACAAAAATTGTCGGAAAAAATCTATAGTAAAAATACCAATGCTTATTGATGAAATCATAAAATAGGATATAGTCGAGATTCAGCCAGCAGAGTGTAAGATTCGCAGGGTAGCCTCTTCATCCGGAATGTTACCCAAGCTACACATATTTTGTCACTCGGATAATAAGTACACGAGAAGTTCTCGCACACGGGGAACATTGTACTCTATTGCAACACTGGAATGCCCGGAATTAATTTTTAAAGCAGCCAAAAAGCACATTGAATGATGTAGTAAGTTGAGTAGAGATGCTTATAGAATTCTAGGAATTTGGTGGCAAAAATCTTGATGCTAGCGAGGCAAAGTATCATTCTTTCTGCAGGAGAGATTCTATGCTTAGTGTATGGACTTCTTCCATACATATTTCTGCAACGAAAGATGAGTATGACGCCGTTGAGGAGTTGGGTTTGAACTCTGCAATTGATTTCTGTCAAAAACGTGAATGTGAACCGAAAGTTGCAGAGCTGGATGCTATTCGTAATATTATGTCGCAATAGTTTGAAGCAAATGGGATTCAGTGGAGATAAAATTGCCATTAAAATGTCTTACGTAAACTTACAGCGAAAATGACTGACTTAAGGTTTGTGCGTGCTTCACAAAAAAAATTCTGCCATCTCCCAATACTCTGTCAATTGAGTCCTTGGTATTTGAGAATTACAGTTTGAACGTAGAATTGGAAATTTTTAGACATGCTTCAAAACGGGATTAAGTATTATTGCAATCCAGCTTCTTTGATTGGCTAAAAAATGTTCTGGCCCACGAATCACTAAGACTCAGTGTCGGAGTTACTTAGTCCTGAGTGGCTTGGTCAAAGACGGTCACGGCACTAGCAGCCAATGGAGGTATAACAACAGCTGAGGAGTGAATATAGTATTGAAGTCTACTGTGTGCTCCGATTTTTTTACGCGAAAAGTCACTGGCCCTACTTATTAGTAGTCATAAAAATAAAAACTCACTTGAAATAAAATTATTACAAATGCCCTCGAATTAAAACACATCCCGAGCGAAGACAACAAAATGAACTGGATATAGGGTGACAGGAATCCGAACAACGTGCTTAATGACCGGCGAATGCTGACCACTTCAACTGGGAGATAGTGTGAAGCCATGCGTGCAGTCCCGCACGCCCACAGCATCTGGGCGTTCGTCAGATCGGCAACGCCCATCATATCATTTAGTTTATAAACCTACAGTAATGCACATAAGCATATGCTTAAGATCATGTTCACTCTTCGAAGTTCGATTAACAGCCAATCTGATCACACTCACTACATATACTGCAAATATGCATAGAATCTTCATATTTTTTATCAGTGGGGGTTAAGCTTTTATACGCATTCCATAAACATAAATTCGACTAGGTATCTATGAAACCAAGCAGCTACAACTTTTACAGTTTAGCCCAGACACATACAGTTTCAAATCATGACCACACTGAAAAAAATCAATCAAGAGCCAAATAAGCGCATTCTGACTCGATTTTATGTAAGACTTCAGGTGTTGCAAGTAAGAAATATTTTGACGCTTACTTACGTTAATCCGATGAATGAGCGCTAGGCCGTAAAAACAGAAACCATTCATTACTTAGAAGATCAACCCTTTTTTTACGAATCGGTTACCCACAGGGAAGATCATTGGTCGTTGAGCCTCGCACGGTACAGTACTGGCTAAAAAGTAAATTTCCTGTGCATCATGTCGAAATTTTGTACACTATGTCTAAATGAGATAATTAAGCAACAGTACTTCGTACAGTCTTTGCCCCGCGTGTTCTGGAGTCAATCGGCCGTCACGTTATAAAATCGTAACGGAAGAAAATAATACGCGCCACTTGGTCTTGGCGGAAAATCACAGTATTTTATTTTGTCTTTCAGTGTGTTCAACAATTTATCCGACTTACACGCCTACAAGTTATGTAACTTTCCCAAAAAGGTTTTTTTTTTCCCCCCTTCAAATACGTAGTTTTTGCGTAATTAGAAACATTGTTACATCGTTAAAAATTTTCGCGCCAACATAGTCTTCAAAACGCTCAAGCTACATTCATGGTTACATGATAGGCTACACGGTTTATCATTGCAGAATACCTACATAAGTTAAGTGCTATATACTATCAGAATTTTCATTGGTCCAGGCAAATGGGTCAAATAGCTTCATTTACAGATGACAGTCGCAGTCAAATTTCCCCACTGTTAATTACTCCCTGTATGTATATTTGCACATTAAAAAGAAATAAAATGTTTCCCGTGCTAGGTAATATAGGGCCTGTATACCAAAGTCGTTCACTTAAAAAAATATATAATTAGAAGATTTAGGGAAACGATTTTCAAGTCACATCTCAAAGCTTTTAAATAACCATGTGCAGAAATAAATGTAGGCTTAATGCTAGTTGAATATGTTGAAATATATTTTCCCGATTTTACGTTTTTTCAAATTAGGTGTTAACTGTGCTTTTAAGTGGAAGAAGACGATACTTTTCTCATCTGACCATTAAGTTGATTGGTTAAACACTTTATTCCGCACCGCGCCAAAATTTTAGTGAATCTCAAAGAAATAAACAGNGACCATTAAGTTGATTGGTTAAACACTTTATTCCGCACCGCGCCAAAATTTTAGTGAATCTCAAAGAAATAAACAGTAATTAATAATTTTCGCTTCAAATATCTGTTTTTCGCGAAAAGATTTCCGCACGTGCTATATTTCAATACTGTACGGGCGCATCAGCAGTATTCTTTTGCTGATTGTCTGTGTGTGTCTGTGAGAAGACATTTTCTTACTTGACTGGCCAATCAGAATTAGGTTACTCTGAAACTGTACTTCTGTGATTAGCTGGCAGACGTGTCTTAACGTGTGAGTTATAAAATCATCCAATCGCGATACTGATTATGAACTAGCGTGTTTTAGCGTACAACTAGTCGTGCAATCTTTTCGCGAAAAACAGGCGGGGCCTAATCATTATTACTTGCAGTATTTTTCACAAGATATTCTTCGTCCAGTCTTCAAAGTTGCATGATGCATTAAATAGTTTATTCAGTGGTTTAAGGAGTACCGAATAATTTCGCCACAGAATAAATAAATAAACAGAAGTGAAATTACGAGGGGGTTACTTCGACGTGGTCGTACCCACCCGCCGATCAGCTGCGAGAGGATCTGGAAACAAGGCTTGTGTCTGATTGGCTACTGCATGTTGCGAAAGATTCCCCATTGGACAAGCTGCCCGCTGGCTAGCAAGCTACCAGACGCTTATTGGCGAACGGTTTTCCGACTTGTTGCTGGCTATTGCCGCCATTTTGTTGGCGTGTGCAGCTGTTTCACTCCTGTAATCTTAAGTATTCTGCGATTCCACGTAGATTTAACCATATTTTTTAATAAATCCTGTTTACACGTGGGGGGTCACGGTGGTGTAGTGGTTAGACAACTCGCCCCCTCCCACCTAGGCAAGCCGAGCTCGATTCCCGGTGAGGTCGCTCCCGGATTTTCGCATGTGGGAATCGTGCAGGACGATGCCACTGGTTTTTTCGGGGATCTCCTGTTTCCCCCGCCTCTTCATTCCGGCGTTGCTCCATACTAACCTCGCTTCACCCTTATTGGCTCTCAAGACCTCTATGGTAACAGCTGCCCAAATCTCTTCACCCTCCTCTCCAGTCCACTGTTTACGCCTATACTTTTGGTATCGCTACAAAAGTGGGAGCTGATGTAAGACCGTGCCTAGCATATAATTAAATTAAATAACAATCACGGACGGTAAATGTTGTGATTTCGTGGTATTAGGGTTGCCTCTCCCCCGACTGCTTCAACGGCTTCCAGTCACCGGCCGGCCTTGGCAACACGCAAGCCAAATGGACCACGTCTGGCACGATCTGTGCGAGCCACGAAAAGTTACCCGGAGAGCGTTGTTAGTTCGCAAGGTGACCGCGGGGGCGCTGTCGGCGGCGGCCTGGCTGGGCGCGGGCCAGTAGTGTCTC
>NQII01001440.1:317866-337544 GCA_002778355.1 Clitarchus hookeri | reverse complement strand
GCCGGGCTCGTCAGACCGGTGCGCGCGAGTGGCGACGACAATGGAAGGCACCGCAGACCGACCGCTCCGCCCCTCCCTGAGCAAGCGCAGCTCCTTCGTGTACAGTGACCAGCTGCTCGAGGCCGCCACTGAGGTGAGTTCGCGTCGCTAGGAATCTTGTTCAAGGAGGACTAGCATTGAGCGGAATGTACACGGGGAGATGACGCACAAGAAGTTATAGATAAGAAAATACAGTATATAAGCATTTCCAGCGAGAAATTGAACCAAATTAATAAAACTACAAGGATTTAAATTTTGACCATTTTTCTTAACATTCTTGTTTTCTCCCGTTCGAACGTAATTCTAGATACGCCCATAGTTATCAGTTCCTGTTCACACAACGTGATCTTCAGTATAGTAGCTCTGTGGACACTGCTAACGGATATTGGTTTGCATTTTAAAACCCTTCACGAGATCATGCATTAAATAAATTAAACCTAAAAATGTTGAAACGGCAGTGATAACAGCAGATACCATACGAATGTATGAAAGGAGCCTACCGACGTGCAGCGAGAGGTCGCCTGTTGGTTCGACTTCCGGCTGGCAAGCAGTTACCAGGCGCTGATAGTCGACATGTTACTGGNATAAGAAAATACAGTATATAAGCATTTCCAGCGAGAAATTGAACCAAATTAATAAAACTACAAGGATTTAAATTTTAACCATTTTTCTTAACATTCTTGTTTTCTCCCGTTCGAACGTAATTCTAGATACGCCCATAGTTATCAGTTCCTGTTCACACAACGTGATCTTCAGTATAGTAGCGCTGTGGACACTGCTAACGGATATTGGTTTGCATTTTAAAACCCTTCACGAGATCATGCATTAAATAAATTAAACCTAAAAATGTTGAAACGGCAGTGATAACAGCAGAGACCATACGAATGTATGAAAGGAGCCTACCGACATGTAGCGAGAGGTCGCCTGTTGGTTCGACTTCCGGCTGGCAAGCAGTTACCAGGCGCTGATAGTCGACATGTTACTGGNTAGCGAGAGGTCGCCTGTTGGTTCGACTTCCGGCTGGCAAGCAGTTACCAGGCGCTGATAGTCGACATGTTACTGGCCAGTGTTGCTGGCGTGTGCGGCTGAAGTTGGCGACGTTTCGCGCCTCCGCAGGCTGAAGTGCTCTGTGTTACAACGTCGCGTCGTTCACTTTCCGTTGAGTCCTACCTTCGCGCCAGCGCCACGCTTGTTCTTACGGTGAATGAGAGAGATTCGCTTTGAACAGTCGAGGTCTTCGGCGCCGCCGGAGTGCGTGAGCGAGTGAAGAGATTTGGGCGGCTCTTAACAGCGAGGTCTTGAGAGCCGACGAGGGTGAAGTGAGGTGAGAATGGAGCTGCGCCGGAATGAAAGGACGGGGGAAGCGGGAGATCCCCGACAACTAAAACCCGCCGACCAGCGGCATCGTCAGGCACGATTCCCACTTGCAAAAATCCGGAGGCGACCCCGCCGGGAATCGAACCCGTTTCGCCTTGGTGGGAGGCGAGTAGTCTAACCACTATAACACCACGGCCCCTATGATCAATAGAATTTTACTTATTCAAGTGAAGCAGTTTCAACAAATGTGCAGTCAAATTAATTGGCAATTTTAACTTTTTAGATTTTATAGTGGATATTGACTCTTTTACCAACGAGATATAAAACACAAAATATTGAATAGTGACAATAAATTCGTTTTTTGCAGATGCCGTATAACAAAATATCCATTTTTCGCAGAGTTCTTAAAAATGCTTATTTTTCTGCCAATAACAAAATTCCTTTCTGGAGATACAAAGTATTTTTGTATGTCAGAATTACTTTCTGCAGTTTTTCCAATACGCTATTAGTAGAAACCTGCCTGCAGAATTATGATAATTTAAAATGGCATGTGCTACACGTGCGAAGTAATTCCGAATATCAGCTGCTTGTCAACTGATACAAGGTTAGTGGGTTGGGCGGCACGTTTGACTTTCAAATATCGGGGACAGCTGGCCTTGCGAGTAGTAGAAGCAACAGGGCAACTAAAGGTTGCGACACTGACAGATGTTAGGTAAGGCGATCGACGATGGAGCTCGTGGGTGAGGGGAGACGACCAAAACAAGTTTACAATGCCAAGCCAGCCACAAGGAACATAATCCTGTTTTACATGAGTTCGCTACTAACTCTGAAACTCAAGAGCTTTTGTTCTAATGATCGCCGTAGTGTCATCTTCCATGCTCCAGTAGGTTCGGTGAAGGTCTTCTCCTTTTTTTTAAGCCGCTGGCTATCGCCTCGTCACCTCAACGTAGCACGGTTTACAGGAAGGACGCAAGACTGTATTTCCCCTGACCTAGCTTATAGGTCATCAGTGTCGATGAAGTACGCGTCTCAGGGCAAAGCAGAACCGGCTCTGGCCCTACGTGCTGTTCAGGATGGTGCGAAGTCCTATGATGACGGGTTTTGATTCCTCTCTCTTTCTCATGATTCTCCTCCATCTTACACCTTAAGCTTAAATTGTATATCTAGGTGACTTCTAAAACGAGTCACAACACACGTATTTGACATACAAATAGAGTATATTTTATAGAAGGACTCCTAAAATAAACGGTTATAGATTAGTAGTCAGTTTCATAATGACAGCCTCATTATTTTAGTGCATTGTAACATATCTCTGGGATCTTTGAATCGAATCGATTTCAATCGAACAATCGATTTCAATCGAACTTTATGTGCTTGTGGACCCGCTAAATGCCTTAAATTCAGTGAGTAAAACCTTAAATCGTGTGTCACTTTGGAAGGTTGAGCAACCCAAAAATATTTTACGGGAATGTATCCTATCTCAGGAACTAATCTAGATTCCCACCAAATTTGGTGTAAAATTTTTTATGCTTAAACAGTTAAAAAGCAAAAATCCTGCTTTTCTAGTATTTTATAATATCATAACTGTTTGAATATCAAAGTTTAAAGTAGGATAATAGTTGTACCGATAACTTTTTGTTTCGTNAAAGTTTAAAGTAGGATAATAGTTGTACCGATAACTTTTTGTTTCGTATGCTTTCGTTTCGGATCAGTCAGTAGTTCAAGCGTGTTCCGTTCCGAATTCTAGCCTAGATTTCTGTTAAACTTTCAAAGTTAACTGATTTCTCTCAAGCCAGTTCTATTCCAGTACTATCTGAATGTGACTTGGATGAATGTCAGTCGAGATTAGGCCCTAGAACTTGAAAAGNGTATGCTTTCGTTTCGGATCAGTCAGTAGTTCAAGCGTGTTCCGTTCCGAATTCTAGCCTAGATTTCTGTTAAACTTAACTGATTTCTCTCAAGCCAGTTCTATTCCAGTACTATCTGAATGTGACTTGGATGAATGTCAGTCGAGATTAGGCCCTAGAACTTGAAAAGAAGCCAGCTTTAGTTTAGTTGTGATTGAAACCGTCCTCTTGAAGGACGAATGGAAATAGTTATCTTTATATATGTCAGAGGTTCCACGATAAATAAAAAAACCCAACGAATAGAAATCATCCCGTCTGTTTCTGACTGGTATGTCGTTCATCAGACATCGCCATTTTCATTGCAGCTGCGGCAGAAGCAGTAAGAACGTCAAAAACACACGAGCTTGCCAAACTGGAAGCGTAAATATTCGACATTGTATGATCAGTCTGGTTCTTGAATATGTATATTAGTTTATGGGACGTGATATTCAAGGCCGGATTAAGACCTGTACACGCCCTACGCACTAAATAATGTAGGTACCCCATACAAATAATTTAAAATGTAAACAATAAAACTTAAAAAAATTTAATACTATTTTAGAAAGGCAAGAAAACGTACACCAAGATGGAAAACAACACATATTTTTGTATCATGCCATTTCTATTATATTTTAAAAGTTTTCCTACTTTTTTTCAAATTACGAAGTCTTTTATCAGATCCTCAAAACTAATATTGCGTAAACACACATGTTTCTATACTTAATGTAGACCTGAAAAATTCGCGAGTTCAATGACCTGCAGGCTAGACTCTACAGTCTTATGTACAAATATGACAAAGTGCTCGGGATTCTTCTTAAAACCAGAATACTTTGTGACTTAGTTTCTCCTGTACACGAAAGCGGGTGGTAAGTCCAGAACTGTATTTACTCTTCACCATGGCACACAGTGAGAAATCACGTCGGAAAGTCTGGGAGGTATCCATATGTTAACCGTTGCTCACGATTAAATGAGCACTTTTGAAATCAACCTTTGAGAAATGTCACTGCCCCTACCAGCATAAGTTTTAACGGACACGCTAAGTGATATGCGCCCAGTAAGGTTGGTTACAACAGAGGGAAAGTAGTTTCGTGTCTAAGCGTCGATTTAAAAGTATTACGTAAACATGTTTTAATACTCGAATTATTCGTTTTGCTTTTTTCTTTCTTTTGTGCATATATCTGCAAGGATAAGAAAATGTGTAAAATACTTACTGTTATAATAATTTTACAATTTATTGACCGACGCATAAAAAAAGTGATGAGGCACAAGGCAATTTAAATTTTACATACAGTGGAAGAATAAATAATGTGCATACAAGTATATCTAAAGCAGGGCTTTCAAAAGTACTCAGTTTACCGTGAACAGCCTACAATATAATTAACATTAGTGTTTTAACTCTTAATGTAGTAAGTTCTGAGTTTGGGTTGCTTGCGTGGCCCTTTTGGATCATAAAGTTTGTTCCTGATTAAACTAACAATGTGTGATCTACGTAGTGGTAAGAATGGACAAACTGAAGGCGCAGTAAAATGGGGACGGTTTGTTGGCTTTGAGAAACTTTTTTCATTTGTGCTTTTAAAAGTGATTGCAATGTATCTAGGTTGATCAGGGTGGGGCTCAGTAACCATGACATTTCTTAAAAACCGCTCAAGAGCCAGACATTATTTCCTTTTGGTTTGATGATAGCGATAATAACTTGATAAGAATACCAAATAATTTGAAATAGAACATTCATCACGTTTTTTTAGCGTGAATGGGAGATTTTTTTCTCAAACTTTGATTAGTACAAATTTAAAAACGTTATTTTAACGGGAGGTTTTGTTTCAGCTAAAATGTTCCCCAAAGTCACAGAACCGTAACGTTGTAATTTCTTTTAATGCGACACTATGTTCATATACGGCAAGGGCTTAACTTCTAGCTAATTCAACTGAAAATGTTATCTCAAAAGAAGTTAAAACTGACATAACAAATTTCCAAGAAAATATTTTTCACGACATTATGGTGACATGGGCAATCATTTTGAGCAGTAACTTAACGTAGAGTTTTGTTCAATTTTGAGATTTGTGCGAGAAAAAAAAAACATTAATTTATTTAAAATTCTGAAAGTCCCTCTTTACTTTTTGAAGAGTACATTTACACCGGGTTTAACAGGCAAGATACCTACAATCGTTACTAACTGTTGGTGAAATGAGTTTAGGTCTGGCAGCAGTAGGTTAAATGTCGTTTAGGTAAAGTGACAGTAGGCAAAACCAATTTGCGTCTAGTGCCTGTAGGTATAGCGCGTGTTGCTAGAGTTGGGACATTTTCTCGAAAATAATTGACGTGTTAGGACAAACGACTATCGGTCAAACAAGCGTAGGGAAAACACCTTTCGCTGAAGTTAGTTTTAGGCGAAGCTACTTTATGTTTAGTGTCTTGTGTCTGTAGTACAAACGACTTTAGGTCTAGTGCCTTAAAGACAAAGAACTTTAGGTCTAGAGCCTGTAGGACAAACTACTTCAGGTCTAGAGGTCGCGGTGTAGCAGCGGCTAGAGCGCTCGCCTTCCACCAAGGCGAACCGGGTTCGATTCCCGGCAGGGTCGGTCTTGGATTTTCGTACGTGGGAATCGTGCCGGACTATGCCGCTGTTGGCCGTATTTTATCGGGGATCTCCAGTTTCCCCCTAACTTGCATCCCGACGCTGCTCCATACTCGCCTCGCGTCACACTCATCGGCTCTCAGGACCATCTCTCCACTCCACTTTAGGTCTAAAGGTGAAATGACTACTAGGCGAATTGCCAGCTCAACAAACTCTGTAAGAGGAACGATTTTATGTATACTGCCGTCTCTCCCTTTCTACAAATGTCATACTGTTTTAAAACTATTATTTTGTATCGCAACTATAAAATATGTAGTATGCTAAAACTGTACACAATAATTTCTGACTCTTGGGCGCTCTTAAAAGATTTGAGCCCAGTAATCTTCGCATCATATGTCGAAACAGCTATACCACGGATGTCTACTCGTAGGTGGTTATAGTTTCGATATTGTACACTACCTTGGGTGTCTTTAAGACAAGCCAAGGAGAGTGGAGAGATTTGTGCAGCTCTCAACATCGTGGTCTTGACAGCCGATGAGGCTGAAGTGACGTGAGCCTGAAGCAGCGCTGGATTGTAAGGACAGGGGAAACGAGATGTACCCGAGATAACCCGTCGACCAGCGGCATCGTCCGGCACGATTCCCACGGGCGAAAATCCGGGAGCGACCCCATCGGGAATCGAACTCGGTTCGTCTCGGTGGGAGGTGAGTAGTCCAACCACTGCACAAGCTTAAGGGCTTGTCAAATAACTGACGAGGAATTTGGTCTGGAACATCTTCAGTGGAACACCGGGTTCTAAAAAGCAAATTCTATTTGTCGGAATTCGTCACTTTTGTGCTTTTTTATTTGACTGCCTCCAAACGTCGGAGGGAAGAGCCACGGTCTTTCTGAAGTTGGAAGGTAGACATCCGCGTCCTTGAGGTGTTGGGTCAGTGCCATGCCTGGACGTGGTAAACAACTTGCATTTCAGAAAGGCTGGGTGAAGTGTAAAATCTATCCACGGTAAAATGAGCACTTCTGAAAACAACCTTTGAAAAATATCACTGACCCTAACTGCATATATTTTAACTAGCGCACTGACTGGCGTGCGCCCAGTAAAGTTGGTAATAACGGAGAGGAAGTAGTTCCATGTCTAAACGCTAATTCAAGGTGTTAGATAAACATTTGTGGACACTAAAATAATTTATTTTGCTTTCTGATTTTTTAGTAGTGCAAGAAATAACAGATATGTAAAATATTTACTTTTCCAATAATTTCATTGTTTTAGTTGAACGATGCACGAATAAAGTGAAAAGGCCCATGGCAATGCTAATTTTACATGTGGTGGAAGAATACGCAATGTACACTGGAGAGCCAAAAAAACTGGTATAGGCGTGCGTATGCAATTAACAGAGGTGTGGAACCAATCCGAGTAACGCGATGCGGTCGGCAGCGCCTATATAAGACAACAAGCGTCTGGCAAAGTTGCTAGATCGGTTACTGCTGCTACAATGGCAGGTTATCAAGATTTAAGTGAGTCTGAACGTGGTGTTATAGTCGGTGCACGAGAGATGGGACATAGCATCTCCGAGGTAGCGATAACATTTGGATTTTCGCGTACGACCATTTCACGAGTGTACCGTGAATATCGAGAATTCGGTAAAACATCAAATCTTAGACATCGCGGCGGCCGGAAAAAGATCGTGAACGAACGGGACAAACGACGACTGACGAGAATCATTAAACGTGAAAGACGTGCAACCATTTCTCAAATTGGCGCAGATTTCAATGGTAGTGCATCAACAAGTGCCAGCGTGCGAACTATTCAACGGATCATCATTGATATGGGCTTTCGGTGCCGAAGGCCCACTCGTGTACCGTTGTTGACTGCACGACACAAAGCTTTACGNGATATGGGCTTTCGGTGCCGAAGGCCCACTCGTGTACCGTTGTTGACTGCACGACACAAAGCTTTACGCCTCGCCTCGTGAAATGGTCGTACGCGAAAATCGATTGAAGGGTACTTCGCAAGCATTCACAGCCGCTAGAGTACTAGTGTTGGATAAAGATAATGATTTAACTCTAGGGCCCGTAAATAACTCAGATAAACGTGGTGACAGAAAACCTCTCATTTTAATGTTTTTGAAGTTTCATGACAATGGGTTAGTCGAATTAGACTAAAAAATTCGCCAGGATTTCTTCATTGCCGAAGCTGGTTACGCAATAATCAACAAGAAACAAATGAAACACACAAAAGAATGTAGAATATATTCATAAAAACTGGAAACAAAATTTCATCAAAACCGTGCAAAAATGTGCAAATAATTCAATATTAGCACACTAATAAAACCAAGAAAAAAAAAACAAAAAAATAGAAAACACAAAAATATGATCATAAGAATAGTCTACCACTGGTAGAAAAATGTAATATATCTGTAGAGACGAATAACCCAGTTTTTGTATATAAATGGAATTTATATTTTTGCGTTTTATTTGTTTCTCATTCTTTTCCCGTAATCAACTTCGGCAATAAAGGAAGTCCAACAAATTTCTAAGTCTTTAACTTTGGTTCTTGTTCTACAATTGGTCAGCCGTTTATTTAACATGCTCTGAATGAATGGAGTGAAGAGATTTGGGTGGCTCTTAACATCGAGGTTTTGAGAGCTGATGATGGTGAAACGAGGTGAGAATGGAGTAGCACCGGAGTGCAAGGGCGGGGGGAACGGGAGATCTCCGAGAAAACTCGCCGACCAGTGGCATCGTCCGGCACGATTCCCACATGCGGGAGTCGAACACGGTTCGCCTTGGTAGGAGGCGAGCAGTCTAACCACTTCACCACCGCGGCCCCGCTGCAGGTTCGAAAGGTAGTGTAGCTGCCACACAACGGAACTGTAGCGCACTTTGTCAGAAATGTGTGGCCGGCACAGTCACCAGATCTTACACCCCTCGACTATTTTATTTGGAGTACTAGTGAAGAATACGGTGTACGGGACCCCAGTGAAGATGTTGTCGTACGAATCCTCGCCTCGGCTGAATTCCTTGGCACACAATCAGGCTCCTCTGTCTACGTGCGCCGATCTCTACACCACCAATACAAGCTTTATAAAGAAATTAGAGGTCGACAATTCGCAGTCCATTTGTAATACATATTTTTGGATTGGTGGAGGTGTCTTGTACTAATTGGATTTGTAGCTAACCGCACGTCATATATCTGAGCACTGTAACACGTGACGTTTCATAGTAGCCAAAACAAGATAGTTGTGCTTAACGTCTCGTTGACAGTCAGGTCATTAGAGACGAAGCAAGTTACTCTCGGATTAGGGACGGGGCAAGGAATGGGAAGGAATTGGCCACGGCCTTTGGTACGGACCCAATATCCCAGCATTCGCCTCGAGTGATTTCGGAAAACCATGGGAAACCGAGATCAGGATGGCCGGACCGGGAATCGAACCCGGTCCTCCCGAATGCGAGTCCAGCGAGTTACCACAGCGCCACCTCACTCGATCCAAAACAAGAATTTCCGGACGTGAGTTCTCTCTCGTAAAATGTTATTGCCGTCACGTATCGGCGTTTTTTTTAAACAACGTACATAGACAACTACGTCTGTAAATGTTAACCTCGTGCCATCTAGAGCAAACTTCGATGCAGTTCCTTGTAAAATTTTCGCAGATTTACGCAGATATTCGCAAGAATATTTTAAGGCAGCTGTGTAATCCAATGTCTATAAACGAAATATGTTTGGCACAGATACATAACCTTAATACATATTTTTGTAACACACTTCAGGAACGACTGGTACCACCTTTCAGAAGCCTGAGGGTGAATCCTCTTAACGTGGCACAGCGAGGAGCTGAGTTGCACAAGACGCCCTGCCTGCGGAGCGTGAAGGCCTACCGGAAGAATTGTTGCGCGTTTTCTCGGATTTTGTGTGAGAACGTTGTCCCATGGCCACGAATAAGGAAAGGCGGCCTTTTTAATTTTGAATTGCCTCCCCTGCCATCGCGTTGCTGAAACGAGCCCCGCTGAACTTCATATAACTTCCTGTGGAACCAAACTTGCTTCAGGAATACAGTAAATATTAGCTAGACATGGGCATAGAAGCCGGGGCGACCCGGACACCGCTGTTGTCATAAAGAACCCCACTGAAATTGTAACCCGAATCGATTCTCCGAATTATATTTGTACGCGAGTACCTTGTTTACTGCAACTTTCGTAACATCTTACTAAACAGCAGTTCATTTCAGTTTATATTATTCCTTGTACGTCAATACCGAACATATTTTAAGATATGAATTCCAGATGATGCGAGCATCACAAGATAATGCAGGTTACAAGGAGTATACTTCTACGGAAAGTTAACACATCATCTTGCACGTCAACACGATGACAGTAATAGGTGGTAGCCAAATTATGCATGGACAGTTAAATTAATTAGAAGCATATTTTTTAAATTTTATTTTGCAAGAATTGAACGTTTCACTAGATTTTTAAAATTTTCAGATTCCGTGAAAAGAAAAGTAATTTTAAATTAAAATGGTTGACTAACCATATTTTCTTTTATGGTTACATTCTGAAAACCATATTTTTAAATGTCAGCCAATAGTAATCTGGGCGCTTTTAATAGTTTATAATGTAGAATCAGTGACAATAAATTATTAATTTCGTCCAAACGCTGATTGCAGGTGTAATGAAAGTACCCCAGCTGTCTAAGATAAATAATGTTTGGGAATCATTACAATTATATTCCGTTTTCTATCAAGATTTTTTAAAATAAATACATATGAATTAAAAACTTGGTAGTGAAGTCTCCTTCCCTCACTAATAAGTGTGCACAGTCAATTAGCGTGCACGTAAAAGCTGGGGGGCGGGGAAATGGGAGGTTTATGGTAACCAAGTTTCTTTTAAAGGTGATCCCCCACTAGAAAAATACACTATCTACGCCCTTGTAGCTACATGCAGAACGTGATGGACACGGGAAAGGGACTAAGGGAAATTTGCGCCAGCCTATCTTTATTTTAGAAACTTGACCATTCGGAGGTGCATTCTGCCATAAGGCTAGATTTCTCNAAATTTGCGCCAGCCTATCTTTATTTTAGAAACTTGACCATTCGGAGGTGCATTCTGCCATAAGGCTAGATTTCTCTATCCTGTGCACTCGATAACTAGTCATTAGTATACTTGCCGCTACTCCTGCCAGGGACTCTTTCCTTCTGTTGCATAACAACACGGGAATCGGCCGCTCGAGGAAAACAATGCTTTATCATTGGCTTACGGTTCTCTGTGTCAGATGTAATCTATTCGCGGTTTATTCACACTTTTTGAATCATATCTTTGAAAAATCATCTCACGTATAGCGTGTTTGTTCTTTCCTAAATATCTCGTTTACCACAAGCGTTTTCTACTTCTGTTAACATACAGTATCTTATATGCAGGTAAACTGGTTTTTTACTTATATTTTGTCTACAAATTATAACATTTCATTTAAAATTAGTATTAATAAAACTAGAGAGAAAATAGGTATGTTGTAATAAGAAATAGTTCTTATGCAAAATATCATTAAACTGGGTGCGTAGGAATGTAATGCGTGGTACTTTTGGTGTAATNGTAAGAAATAGTTCTTATGCAAAATATCATTAAACTGGGTGCGTAGGAATGTAATGCGTGGTACTTTTGGTGTAATTTTCTAGATTTAGTTAAGCTTTGTTTGCGCGAGGCGGAGGAATATTCTTGAAGTTTAACTTTTGCAGAGTTTCGAAAAAGTTGGAAGTAACTGTAAATGGACTATAAATGATGGTCCGATCACAGTCGTACAACACATCGAAGTCTAACCTAGTAGCAAGAGGAGGTGCAGAATTGTAGCATTCCTGATACCTATGTGGAATACATAGAATATTTCCCTTAATTTTTGTTTTGATGCTTTACATTTGTTGCTGCGTGCGCCGAGTGTGTACAGCACTGAGCAAGCACCAGCATACCTTGAAACACTTCACTACACGCCACTGCTGTGCAGTCAGGTGCAGAGTTGGAAACTGTATGGTTTTTTTTTTAGTTATTTGGGCACTCCGACGCATTAAACCGATTACATAAATATCCTGAAAGTAGAACTTTGGCAGGGCTTCAGATCGCGAATAGACTATAAATTATGTACGCCGTGCTAAGGTTTATTCTACTCAGATTAGGAACAAAACGAGGTTTCTTAATGAAAAGTTGGCGCAGGAAAAATTTCCGCCGCTAGGTGTGCAGTGTCCCAAAAAGTAATTTTTAATTGAAATATTAAGCTACGTGAATTATAAATGAGACAGGTTTTACATAGTTACGAGGTTATTTGAAATTTTATTTATGATTATTGCAATTATTCTGTTTTTTAACGTAGAAAATAGACAATAGCCAGTGCTTTACCGAAACTAGGGCTTACCTAGTGGCGAAAATTTTCCCTTTGCCAAACTTTTAACATTGATATTCCCAACCTGTAGTGTAAGTAACTTTAACTGCACGCAGCAGAAAACGACATCCAATAAGGGACGTGGGACACATCACTTGTTTTGTAGACTACATTCCGTAGTTGCGTAAACACCTGTTGCCAGTAGCATCAAAATCAAACACATTTTTATTGTTCTCGACGTAATTGCAGAGCATTATACTGACTCTAATAAAGTTCCAAACATAACATTTGTTCGTTTCAATGCTTTAAATTACATTTTTTTAAACGCCTAAAAGATTGAATTCAGCACTTTTGAAATCAGCCTTTAAAAAAAAATGTCTTTGTTCCTGAATGCGCGTACTTTAGCAGACACGCTGACTAGCATGCTACCAGTAAAGTTGGCAGCTATGATGGAAAATAGTTCCAAGACTTAACTTCGTCTTTAAATGTTTGGACTCCAAGATAATTCTATCGCATTTTTGATTTTTTTACGCACACGAAATTACAGACTATTCAGGTTTAATTGAGCCTTTTGAAATCGACGTTTAAAAAAAGTCATTGCCCCTACCTGCATATGGTTTAACGTATAGTGGCTGGCAATAGCCCAGTAAAGTTGGTAACGACGAAGCGAAAGTAGTTCCGTGTTTTAACGTTGCATTAAATGTGTTAGGTGAACATTTGCGAATTCTGAAGTGATTTATTTTTCTTTGTGTGCTTTTAATTAATATATCTGTAAAAATGGTTAAATTTGTAAAATATTTACTCTTTTAGTTCACTTGGCCGACACATGAATAAAGTGATCAGGTCCATGGCAATGTTAATTTTACAAATGGCGGATGAATACACAATGTGCATGCAAGTAGATCTTAAGCATCAGGGTTTTCAGAAGTTCTCGGTTTACCTTGACGTGTTACATATTAGTTAATTCAGAGTAGTTAACAATTATAAAGCCACACTTGTCTGATGCATGAATAAAGTTATCTGGTCCATGACAGTGTTGATATTACCGGAGAGTGATTATGAACTGGCGCGCATGCTAGCTGCGCAGTAGCCAGTCTACGTGTTCCAACACTCAACTGCTTCGCGTCCGACAGAACTTTAAAACCCCATTTTCCGAATAAGTTTGGCACAACGTTTACATCTGATATTCTAACACACTACTTTCGACAAAGTTGTAACAGAAATAAACTGTAATCAAATTAAATAAAAAGTAATTATTTTTTTCGTAACAGCGCAGGTTTGTTGTAAAATCAAATGTAAATAAACGGAACGCGATTGTATGAGCACGTGATTTTCCCACATGTTATGGCAATTCTCGAGCCAGTGTTGGGAACATGCCCAGAAGATGAAAATCTGTCTACCCCATCTTTAGTTTATGACCTTTACATGCGGCGGAAGGATACAAAGCGAACAGAAAAGTTCATCTTAAGGGGGCCGCCAACCTGGAGGTGGTTAGCGCGTTTCAGGCCGAGAAGCGAGGGAGCGATAAGGACTACAATGATACGCGCAGCAGGCGCAACATCGCCGCTACGCGCAAGGCTCTCAACTATTGCGTGCAGTGTTCTCGTCAAACTGCGTCTACCTATGGGGCTTTAAACGGTATTCCTACCATTTTATTGGTGGAAAATATGTGGCAAAGTTCAGTGCATGCCACTCGAGTACTTCTGAACGTGTATAACTCATATATTTTAAAATACAGCGCTTTAAAAAAAAGGGGGGGGAGTTTTTTTACTATACTGGAGTGCTTCGAAATGGAACTTCTAGTTTGCGTGGGGTCTTGTGAGTAATCGACAAGTATAGCATGAAGCGCGTGTTCTTTTCGTAGATCATTTCGTTGAACACACGTTAAATAGTTTCATTAAAAAAATCTGAATTTCGAACAAACTACAACGTAGCTCGAGCGGCAGATAGGCGGGCCCCTTAAGAGTGGCTTTCAAAACTGCTATTTAAAGTCAATGTGNCTACAACGTAGCTCGAGCGGCAGATAGGCGGGCCCCTTAAGAGTGGCTTTCAAAACTGCTATTTAAAGTCAATGTGTCGTGATGGAAGATTCCTTGAAAAATTCCATTCAATCCTGCATGGCTGCTCGTGGGGATGGTTCTATAGAAGTTTATTTTCAGTGGACAGTTTCCATAGTTATTGTAATTTTGTTTGATTTGACTTGAGAAACAGTGATAAGATCATTAAAATAGGAATAAATAGTCAATAAGACCACGAAAAGGTGAGCTTATGTTAAAACAGCAATGTGTGAAAATTGAGGCAAACTTTCATGTTTATTTAACACAACAAAACGTTTACTATGTGCATAAAATGATAATGCTGAAGTCGTGAGTGAATACTGTTCCTGAACCACAGTCGCAGAAGTAACATCATAATAAACAAACTGGCCTTTACTTGTGCGGCAGCAAGTACCGTGTGACAGGTTATCACAAAGAAACCTCCATACCTGCTTGCATGCAGGCTAAGGTGAGCAGGTCTCGTAGGAACTTCCCTGCAAGCTTGTACGGAAAATGTTATCGTGGCACGCTTTAACTTCCAACAGCCTGCAGGGACCGTGGTGGTGAAGTGGTTAGACTACTCGCCTCGATTCCTGGCGGGGTCGCTCCCNCGCTTTAACTTCCAACAGCCTGCAGGGACCGTGGTGGTGAAGTGGTTAGACTACTCGCCTCGATTCCTGGCGGGGTCGCTCCCGGATTTTCGCACGTGGGAATCGTGCCGGACGATGCCGCTGGTCGTCGGGTTTTCTCAGTGATCTCCCGTTTGCTCCACTCTTGCATTCCGGCGCTGTTCCATACTCACCTCGCTTCGCCCTCATCGGCTCTCAAGACCTCGATGTTAAGAGCCACCCAAATCTCTCCACTCCACTCCAACAGCCTGTAGAGANACCCTCATCGGCTCTCAAGACCTCGATGTTAAGAGCCACCCAAATCTCTCCACTCCACTCCAACAGCCTGTAGAGAATTTTTGCAGATGAAATTACAGGGTCACTGCTGGAAGTACCATAGTTAAAGTGGCCGCCTGGGTAGGCCGCCGAACAGTATGCAGAGCTCCAGGAGAAAACGTTTCATTAAAATTCCGCCCAACGTGTCTGAGTGAAGTCTGCTTACGAATAACCTTTAAAAAAAACGTTACGCGTCTATGTACGTTTATCAGTTCCTCCATTTCTCCAACGGGTGTTTTCACTGTTATTTTTAGGTATGAACATTCCGGTACAAAACAATAAAAAAGGAATAGGTACGTGCATCAAACCTTTATTTTTNTGTTATTTTTAGGTATGAACATTCCGGTACAAAACAATAAAAAAGGAATAGGTACGTGCATCAAACCTTTATTTTTTTTATTACGTCATAAAATGGTAGGGTCTCCGCTGAAAATCTCAGAGCCGCGTTATCGACGGCAAGACTGCACGCCGGTTCAGTGCTTTGCACGTAGAGGCGATGACAGAATTGATGCGCACGTCTCGATCGCCCCTAGCGCTTCCGCGCTTTTAGGCCTCAGACGTTCACAATTCCTTCAATCAGGTAACCCTTCTTAACCAGCAGCACGACGAAGAAACTGCATGCCAGTTCAGTGCATTGAACGTAGGGAAAATTCTGTACTTGGGCTCGCTTTCAAGGTCACCCTTACCGTACAAAATATATCCAGGCAAGCGGGAGCCTCAGCGAGTGCACGCTTTGATAAGGGAGACGGCAGTATCCCGAAAAAGCCCACCGGCTATCAGCAACGTCCGCCGCGTTTCCGGACTGGGATCCGCGACATGGGGAGTCGGCGAGCCTGCTGACCGCACTGCCACACGCGTGATTTACAGCCGGTCGCTGCAATGACGTTCGCACGACGTGGCGTTCGGGGTTTGGGACCGGAAGTGAATTACTATGTATTTGAACGTAAACGCCAACTTGCATACTCTGTCAAGTTGGCAGAGAAGCAGGAGAAGAAATGTCATGTCTTAACGTCTTTGTGAAAGAGTGATGTTTAAATTTCGGCACGCTGATATCATTTAGTTTGATTCATGCTTATTTTATGTATGGAGAGATTCAAATTATCACATTATTTATAACGTATTTTTATTTCTAAAAATCTAATAGTTACCCAGGATCGACTCATGAATTAGGTGAGATGGTCCATGGGAATGTTAATTACACGGAATGTCTCAAATTAACATTTACAATATTTGAAAGCGAATAACAGAGAAACTATCATAGACAATCTGATGGGACCATTTGTGTTTGACGCTATAAGGACAACGTTAGGTGTGTGCGAATATTAATAACAGTTGCAAATGCTCTAAATGCCCGCCATTATCAGCAAGCCATCGTCTGCGACGCTGTACAACAGAAAGACAAACAGTAGCTACGGTTTCCTTGGAAGTGGATTCACGGACGATCAGAATCACGTCTTTCACGGCATCCGGTGCCCGAGGCTTTCTGATAGTGTACATAGCATTCTTCAGAGTTATCCACAGATAAAAACTAACGGCTTAAACCTGGAGATAAAGGCCGTTCACGAGAAAGTGAGAACTTTTGAAATCAACTTTAGAGAAAAGTCACAGCCCATACCTGGATATATTTTAACGGGCGCGCTGAGTGACAGCGCCCAGTAAGTTGGAAACGATGGCTGGTAAGTAGTTTCATATCTTAGTGTCGAACAAAATGTGTTTAAAGTAGTGATAACTAAAATTATTTCTTTCGCTTTCTGTTTTTTTAAATGCATCGAAATGAAACCTGGAGATAAAGGCCGTTCACGAGAAAGTGATAACTTTTGAAATCAACTTTAGAGAATAGTCACAGCCCATACCTGGATATATTTTAACGGGCGCGCTGAGTGACAGTGCCCAGTAAGTTGGAAACGATGGCTGGTAAGTAGTTTCATATCTTAGTGTCGAACAAAATGTGTTTAAAGTAGTGATAACTTAAATTATTTCTTTCGCTTTCTGTTTTTTTAAATGCATCGAAATGAAAAAATTTGCATATTTGTAAAGTATTTACTTTTCTAATAATTTCACAATTACACTTGACAGACAGATGAATAAATTGATGAGCCCATGGCAATGTTAATTTTACATACTGTAAGGCGGAAGAATACACAACGTGCACACAAGTAGATCTTCAGCAAGGCTTTCAAAAGTGTTCATTTTATCGCGAATAGCCNCGGAAGAATACACAACGTGCACACAAGTAGATCTTCAGCAAGGCTTTCAAAAGTGTTCATTTTATCGCGAATAGCCTCAACTCTTCCTCGCCGGCCTATCCACCTCCCAACGAAGGTTTCATCCAGGAGCGACCGTACATCTCGGTGGTAATGTGGCAGTGCACCGTCGTTCTGGAAAAAGCAATCTTCATCTGGGCTNCCAGGAGCGACCGTACATCTCGGTGGTAATGTGGCAGTGCACCGTCGTTCTGGAAAAAGCAATCTTCATCTGGGCTGAGTTGGCGAACAGTTGGCACAATGTTTTCCTGCAACGTGGTACTATAACTTTCACCTGTCACTGTTCCATTAAATAATAATGGCATTTGCAACTCCTCTGGCAAACACAACGGACCACATCGTTAACGCAGTAAGATTAACGGCTTAATCTGCCACGCTGTGGGGATTTTCATCGGCCCAGTACACACAGATGTGGCGGTTGACAGTTCCGTTCAATTTAAAGGTGGCCTCGTCAAACCAAACAATCGCGTTAGTGAAATGTAAGTTGTCGCTGCACATGTTCACAACCCACTCACAAAATTCCACACCTCTATCCGAGACATCTTCATTCATAGCGTGAAGTAACGTGGGAATGAAGAGATTCCACTTTACTTGCTTTGATGGACACGTGATGTACCGACACATGACTCATGTGCATCTTGCCGTACGAACTTCTACTTCCCCGGGGGAACGTGTGAATGTCGTTCGCGAACGATTCGCTCGCAATGAACTAACCGTTGGGTGAACGAAGTCGTGCGATTCGTTCGCTGCGAAACGAATCGATTCTTTTGAGTCGATTCGAAAGTAGAGCACGNTGGGTGAACGAAGTCGTGCGATTCGTTCGCTGCGAAACGAATCGATTCTTTTGAGTCGATTCGAAAGTAGAGCACGAGCCCGCAAGGACGTTAAAGGTGGAGACGATGAAAGAATCAGAATGTCTGATTCGCTCGTAAAAGAATCCGGCGTCAAAACGTCTTCAGAGCTTGTAAAAAAAAAGAGCGCCAATAGAGGAGGGTGGCCTTCGCAACAAGCCTTGTGTTACTACTATCTCTCCTAGCAGATANAAAAAAAAAGAGCGCCAATAGAGGAGGGTGGCCTTCGCAACAAGCCTTGTGTTACTACTATCTCTCCTAGCAGATAGCGCCTGCACGACCAACGTTTTGTAACTTGACACCCGACAACGCCAAGTACTAGTTTAAAATTTCATAGTTCACATATCAGTCAAAAAACAAATCACTGAAAAACAGTGAAAAAAAAAGACACGATGAATCAGTGGAAAATGTCACTGAATCAATAAGTAAGGGAAAACTTGACATTTTTTCACGTATTCGTCTGTTAAATTCACTGAAGTGGCTGTTGAATCAGTCAGATTCTGTTAACTGATTAAAACAGTGAAATTCTCACTGATTCAGATTTAGAGTGTAACTCACCACCAAGCGCAGAGTTTAACTTAAAATATTGTATTTTTGGACCCAGGACCATTTCGGAAAAATATAGAAATAATGTTTTCCGATTAAGTTTATGTTGCGCTGAGTAACGTTTGCGCGGAGTGAAATTTTAGTAAAACCTACGAAGAACTGTGAGTTAGTTATCTGCAAAGTCAAAGGATGTTTTTAAGCGGTGACAATTTAGCAAGGCCATAAAGTAAGGCGAAGGAAGATGAACGGGGTATAGTTACTTATTAACTTGTACTAACCTTCATAATCCAATCTAAACTAAAACAACATAGCCTAACGTAATCCAACCAAAACTTGCCGATCCTAACCCTGATTTAAACTAACCTAAAACCAAGAGTATTTCCTTAGTAAAAACATCGTATGGACTAATAGTCTCTTATAGCAAGATATGAATTAAGAACTGATAACATGTAGCTAAGCCACAAATCATAACTTTAGCTATACAGAGTGTCCGAAAAGTTTTCCCTTAAAACAAACTTTATTTATATCCGCTATATGTAAGATAGAGATGTGAAACTGGTGCCAAAATTGTTGGATAACTTACCAATTTTTTTGTTGCATGTTTCAGTAACGTAGCTGTAGTGTAGCAGATTCAGTGTCCAGGAAACTGGACTTTTCGGACGTCCTGTACATCCGTTTCGCACTCTGTCAGCGTAAATTGTAACCAAGGCTGCTAGGCAGGGTAGTCGTTCGCCCCCAAGGTCAGTCCGGGGAAGTAATAGCAACCCGTCCCAGCACCGGGGAGATATCACCTGATGACACAGTACAACTACTTCGTATAATTCTCTAATATCTACCAGGGATGTATACAAAAGTGGCC
>NQII01001440.1:261978-317843 GCA_002778355.1 Clitarchus hookeri | reverse complement strand
GGGGGGGGGGGAGGTGTTTATGAGTTTCAGACCCCTGCCTTCCGGAATTAATATTCAATATCTAATGGCATAGTACAGTGTAAAATATGACTGCCTGCGTGAATTCCCACGTCAAACTTCGATAGGACAAAATTTCTGTACATGTGTTAACTTATAAGATAAATACGTATATGATTCTGGTAAGCAATTTAGTTTTCAACTTTCGAGTAATTCTGCAGTTAAAATGCGTACAATTGAAACTATGCGTGCCGTTGGATTGTGAAATTGTAAAAGTGCACTATTTATATATGGGTAACAATAAAGCGTGTATGCGAAATTTTCCTTTGGGCGATTCAATGCAAGCCTGCATGGCCGCTTGTATGGATGGTTCTATGGAAAATTTAGCTGACTGCTGGGCGTTTTCGTGGACGTTTTCGTGATTGGCCACGTGCAATTTTCGATGGAAGGTTTCCTACAGTGTTGAAAGAGGGTAGAGAAGTAATTTTTTTTTTTTTTGTGTTGCTAAAGAGCGCAAGACTATTAAACACGGATAAATAGTAAATGAATGTTTTCTGATTCTAAAACAGCATTGCGAGAAAATTATGGTAAACATTCGTGTTTATTTAAAACAACAATTCCAATTATAACAACAAAACGATTAGACTTTGTGCATAAACGCATAATGCCTAAGTAGTGAGTGAAGTTTGTTCCTGAACCACAGTTGCAGAAGTAAATCATAAAAAATGCACTCGTTTCGACGTGCGCGGCAACAAGTATCGTTGGTTAGGTTATTCCAAGGAACCCTCCATAACCGCTCGCGTGCAGGCTCGGGTAGCAGGTCTCGTGGAAGCTTCCTCCCGAGCCTGTACGGAATATTTCATCGTGGCATACAGGCTTAAGCATTCATTAACGTGCAAGAATTAAAAAAAAAAGTACTGTCAAAGATATATATATATATCCTTGTTGGGTTCAAACGCCCCCTTTCACTAAGTCTTATCTAACGGGCCTGAAGTCTTTGAAGTTTAGTCGATGTTGTGCGCTAATTTAAAAACCTTAAGCAACTATTAAAAGCAATCCCATTACAGCTGGATATTAAGTCCCCCGCCTACCTGGAGCTTTTTTCCTCATTTGAGACCGAAAAGCGCGGAAGTGATAAGGGAGATCCTGCCACGCGCAACAAGTGCGCCATCGCCGCTAAGTGCAAGACTCTCAACTGGCGTGCAGTGTTCTCGTCGCACTGCGTGTACCTATGAGACTTTCAGCGGTGACCCTATTATTTTATTGATGGAAAGTCTGTAGGAAGGTACAATCCAGGGCCCTTGAGTAGTTTTGTATGTATCTGACGCGTATATTCTGAAATACGACGCTTTGAAAAAGCTGTCTTTAATCATTTTGGAATACTAGGAAATGGTGTTTGCAATGTGCGTGAAGTCTTGAAGGCACTCAGCAGCCCTTGACTTAAGTGTGTGTTCTTTTCGTAGATCAGCACATTGGACGAACGTTTCACAGTTTCGTGGAAAAACCTATATTTCAAGCACACTGCNTGTATTTCAAGCACACTGCAGCGCAGTTCAAGCGCGAGTTAGGCGGCAGCCTAAGCGTCTTATTTACGTAGTGCATTGACTCATTGCGATTCCCCTCTCCCGTAACAAGCCAAACAAGCTATTAAGCCAGAAGCGGGTAATTACGACACGTTTAGTTTACGTGAGTGTTGAAATTACACGTGCGCAGTCTGTTTCGTCGTGTTCGACTCGGATGTCTTCTGGCGTCGCCAGAGGTCGTAACCGACTTCTCCGCTGGCGTGTCGATGGCGTACTGTCGCCCGCCAGCGAGATACACGCGTGTGACAAGCAGCTCTCACCTCCAGTCATTAACGTGTCCGCCTGCCTTGAGTTGATGCCCGCCTTTACGGCTCGGCTTCTCTCCTTTTGCAGAAATTCTTCGTTTTCCCGTCANGCCTTGAGTTGATGCCCGCCTTTACGGCTCGGCTTCTCTCCTTTTGCAGAAATTCTTCGTTTTCCCGTCATAATTTCGGATTCATACTAATAACTGACAATGTGCGGTTATAGAAAATGTGCAATATACGAGCTGTTTGGTATTTTTGTGCTGAATTATAATTGTGGGTTCCTCTTGCCTGGAGATTGAACTACGTTGCAGAGTGTTTGAAGTCCTGGGTTTTTGATGAAACTATTAAACGTGCCCTCAGTATGTTTACTTGACAAGACATCATACCCCCAGACGAGGAAGGAACGATACTGTTACGCACTGCAGCTCGCACCAGCCGCGAGCTCCCGTTATGCGCGGTCCGGNTTAGCATGCGGGAGAAGCCGACAAGTGTAGAGAATGTGCAAGAATATTCTGGGAACTAGGAACCTCGGCGCAACCAGGCTTTTAGATAAATTTCTGGGCGATGGCCTACGACCCTATAAATATTGCATCGGTCCAACTGCCGGCAGTCTTTGTTGGGGGCCATTTGGCTGAGTGCAGGGTCGAAGTCGAGTGCGGTGAGGGAAGGACGACGACGGGAGATCGTGAGACGACGGCGGACTAGGTGTTCGTGGCGTGAATGGACGAGAGGGCGTGAAACCCGACGAGTGGAGGCTACTGTGCGTGAGGGCGCTCGGAGAACTCTAGAACATTGCGGACTGGTGGTACATGGATTAAACTGAGGTGGGACTATAAAAGTAATTAAATAGGTTTTGATACGCTGTCTATTGGGACTGATTTTTAGTTAATTAACTTCATTAATTTCCTTGAGGTAATTGGAAATTGAATTGATTGAATTCATTAATTGTAAACAGCAAGTGATATCTATTTATTGTGAGAATTTGGTTCGACAGAACTGTGTTTTTATTTATTGGAAATAAAATTAGGAAACTATAATTAACTCTTTTATTTAATTAAAACCTCCATCCGTTCACGAACCTCGTTTAGCCCACTAACTTCGAGAAAATCGTAACATTACTTTACAGTTACCATGCATCCTATAAATATTATTTTGGAGCCCTCCAATATAGTTACATGAACTTTGCTGCAGACTTTTCATCAATAAAATAAAAGGGTCGTCGTTGAAAGTCTCATTGGTACACGCAGCACCACGAGAACACTGCACGCCAGTACAGAGCCCTGCGCGTAGCGGCGATGGCGCTCTTGTAGCGCGTGCCAGTGTAACCCTTATAGCACCTTACTTCTCGGCCAAAACAATGCAGGCCCAGTGTGGGACCGGCTGAGTGAAAGGATAGGGTTTTGTGTGTTAAATGATTTTAGGCGTGTCTAAGCCACCTTTCATGAGGTCGTTTTCAAACATAAAACACTTTGTTCCACATAAATAAAAAACAATTTTTTTTTGTAAAAGTTTTTAATTCTTTGGCAATTGCGTTTAAATTAAGATTTATAGACTCAACAGTAACACAGAAAAACAACGGACAGCTAGAGTCGGAGGATGCTTCCTCACTTAAAATATGAACGCTGCGACAACATACAATGTTGGCTGGCTGAAATACTGAGTAAATGCTTAGCATACAAAGTTGTTACAATAGTNTAGCTGAAATACTGAGTAAATGCTTAGCATACAAAGTTGTTACAATAGTTAGTAGTTTAGCATTTTCGTTACTTCAATGCGTATCGTTCTAGTATAAGCTGTTCATGGTAAAGTTAGCATTTTTTAGTGAACCTTTTAAAAAAAATTATTGCCAGGCAACTGCACATACAGTTTACCACCAACCGTAGGTGTGACTCCCATGCAGTTAAGTTGGCAGAGAATTAAGTAAAATATTTTCAATACTTGGCGTTGTGTTGCCAGTGTACTGTTTTAAATTTATGGTAAATGAAGTATATATTTTTTGCTCTACACGCAATAATACATTTAGCAATTTCACGTTTCCACTTCACTGGCGAAAGAATAAAACCCATAACAACGCAAATTGTATATATGGCGGAAGGAGACAGCATGAGAACAAAGGTAGGCCTAGATCTAAAGCAGGGCTTTCAAAAGTGTTCAGTTAAGGGCGTTAACCGCGAAAGAATTTATTTTATATTTGTACCACATACTGTTCAAGTTATAGACATTATCAACAATTACTCTTTCCTAGCAAAAAAAAAGTTTCAGCTCATAGTTTTCTCATAAATGTTCTAATAGTGAAAACTAACTTACACATATGAGACAATCCGCATTGACAGAAGATGCCAAGACCTACTTCAAAATATCGATAAAATCGTACAAATAAATGATTTTGCAATTTCAAAATGGATGAAAATAAGGATAATCTGGCATATTTTTTTATTTGTGGTTGCCTCTGAAATTTTGTAAAATAACTTTCGCTAAGCATGCCTTAAAATTAATTAAGAAAATACCTTTCAGTTGCCCTTGTTAAATTTTCTGCAAAATGTTTGGTTTACTTTATACGCGCATTAAAAAACCAGTAAAATTTTGACTTTGACATGTCAATTAGCAAAAAACATGAAAAAAAAAAAACTTACGTGAGAAAAGTAGTGAAAGATAATGCGTCGAACACTTTGTGGTACAAACGTAAAATAACAAGATTTTTTCGTGGCCAACACCCTTAAGGCTTCCTCTTACCTGGAGTTCTCTTCCTCGTTTGAGGCGGAGAAGTTCGACAGCGATAAGGGCGACACTGCTACGCGCATCAAGTGCCCCATCGCCGCTAAGCGCAGGGCTCTCAACTGGCGTGCAGTGCTCTCGTCGCACTGTGTGTACCTATGGACTTTCAGCGGTGACTGTTATTTTATCACTGGCTCTTAAGACCTCGTTGTTAAAAGCCGTCCAAATATCTCAACTCAACTCATCTATTATTTTATCGATGGTAAGTCTGTAGGAAAGTTCAATGCAGGGCCCTTGAGTAGTTTTGTATGGATCTGACGCGTATACTTTGCGATACAGCCAGGGCTGGACGTAGAGACCCAGGGCCCCTAGGCAATTACAGAGTCCGGGCCCCCTTTTTGGTAATTTAACAAAATAACCTATTTTATTTTATATTTTATTTGGTTACTGTAATAATAAATATCGCTGTATTGTCCTGTGTCCTCTATTAATTTAATTACTGTTGTATATTTGTACTTTCCTATTTAATTTTCTTGATAAATAAAATAATAAAACAGTTCGTCCCCTGGCCAGATCCTCNAATAAAACAGTTCGTCCCCTGGCCAGATCCTCCCCCCACCCGCGAGGCTAGTGCCCAAGGCAGGTACCTTGTTCGCCTAGGCCAGGGATGGCGAACCAATGGCACGCGTGCCATTGATGGCACGCGAAACAATATTTTGGGCACGCCACGCCACGGATCAAAAGGTTTGCATTTTAGTTTAAAATAACAAAGTTCACTATGACGTATTGATGCATTCTGCATCCCGAGATATATTTTTCCGTCAGCAGGCACACACTGTCGAAACTCGCAACGACAAGGAAACGCGAACAGCCGCCATAAACCAGCTAAGGGTTCGGCGAGCGTGCCAGAAGAATGACGCCAGGATTCCGCCGCGACGAGAAGGCACAGCCTCTCGCAGCTGCGTCGAAAACGTTAAAAGGTTTCACAGCCCACAGCTGCATTTCTCTCGCAGGCTGGCTACTGCCAAAAACCAGCTAATAGCTTTGGCGAGCGTGCTGGAACAATAACACCAGAATTCCGGGAAGGAAGGAACACGTGTGTCTCGCAGCGGAAAGGGGGACGCTAAGCCCTATACAACTGGGGCCGGGTATCCCACTCGAGCACGTGGTGGGCGAAGCCATAAAACTTTAATGCCAAAATCGCCGGCGCCGCTGAGACCACGTGCGGATAGCCGCAGCGCCGAACACGTGTTTACGACCAAGGGCGCGGCGTTCAGCCCCCAGCCACGTGCGAGATGAGGCGTTTTAATATGGCTAACGGGCTAATAAAACGGCGGAGGAGCAGACGAGAAGAGGTCAGTTCTACCACAGACGCGGAGGGAGTGAGTCGGCGTACGCGAGTCGAGGAAAGAGGAGTGGAGCCGGGAGGAGTGGAGTTCGAGAGAAGGCATCACGACGCCAAGACCAATCTGCGAGGAACTGTCGCAGCCTCCCGACGAGGTGACGAAGCAGCCCCGAGTTCGACACCGGAGCGGAGTCAGCCCCAGCCGAGAGACGAACCAGCGCCTCGAGACAAGCTAAGTAGAGACATGCAGCAAGTGTGAAGAACCTTGTTAAGCGAAAAATAAAACGACATACGTGAACTCTCAAGGAAGTTCAAATTCATTTGGTAAATTTGAACTACGAACAGTAGTGTCAACATATTTACACGCCCTATCACTGAGGACTAGCATCCATTGCTGGCGCCCTACGCAGAGAGCAGATACAGACTTATACGCCATAGCGCAAATAGGGAGGTATCAGTATTATATTAGGAACGAACGCGCGCGAGTGATCCTACGGACCTACGCTAAGGAGTGAACGGGTGCGGTGCGCGGGGCGGCGGGCGGAAAGCGCGCTCGTTTGTTATTGTCTTGCCTTAGTTACGTCGTGGACTACAATTGCTAATGACGCATAGTTTGTTGACGTTTTCGTTCGTTCAATTTCGTTGACACAACTGTATTTTAAAGTTGATTTTTAACTATTATTTACCATGGCTAGTTCAGCAAAAAAACAAAAAGGGCAAGATAGTAAGTGTAATAGAGAATTTCAAACTTGGTGGACTGAAAAATATGGCATGATAAGTAAAGGCGACAAAGCGGTGTGTGTTTTATGTTCTGGTACAGTGGTATGTAGAACATCGTCTGTAAAACGGCATTTTGAAACAAATCACAAATCTCTTAGTCAAAAAAGCGAACCAGTGCAAAAGGAATTAATTGCAAGTGCAATGAAAGACAGAAATAAACAGTCAACGTCTATGATTAAATATGTTGGCAAAAATTGTCATACGAGCGCGGCAAGTTACTCGGCTGCAAATGTCATTGCTCGGCATAGTAAACCTTTTCAAGATGGAGAGTTTTTGAAGGAAGCCTGGTTAGCATGCGCGCCCTCACTTTTTGATGATTTCGATAATAAAGATAAGATAATTCAGCGCATTAAAGATACTCCTCTATCTAGAAATACAATAAAGGAAAGAATCTTAAAACTGGCCGAAAATATAACAGATCAACAAAAAATTGACATTAACTCCGCTCCTTTTATATCGCTATGCATTGACGAAAGTACTGACATTACTAAATCTGCACGTTTAGCTGTTTTTGCTCGATATTGCGTAGGAAACATCATTAAGGAAGAATTAATTGCGATAACATCGTTGCTAACAACTACAAAGGGCACAGATATTTGTACGGCTGTTAAAAATTCGCTTGCTGAGAAAGAAATTGATTTTAAAAAAATTGTTTCAGTCACAACTGATGGTGCTCCAAGTATGGTGGGCAAAAAAAATGGTTTCATAAGTTTATTTCAAACAGACGTAGGACATTCGATTCTTGAATTCCACTGCATAATTCACCAACAAGCCTTGTGTGCTAAGAGTGGTTTAACATCTCTTGATAAGGTAATGGCGGTAGTCACAAAAATAGTCAACCTCATATCGTCGCACGCTTTAAATAAGCGAAAGTTTGATGCTTTGTTGAATGAAGTCAACTCGGTATATAATGGCTTACTGATGTATAATAATGTTCGCTGGCTGAGCCGCGGGAACGTACTTCAAAGATTTGTTGACTGCTTGGAAGAAATCAGACTGTTTGTGCAAAATGAGGGAAAAATTGAACAATACCCAGAGTTGTTGGATGTTATGTGGCTTTCAAAATTGATGTTTTTTACAGACATATGCCAACATTTCAATGAATTGAACGTAAAGCTTCAAGGCACAAATAAAACAATTATCGTCATGATAGATCTCATTCGCGCTTTTGATGCTAAACTACATGTTTTCAGGAACGATATTACTACAAAAAACTACAAGTATTTCCCAAACTTGAAAAAAAATTTCAACCATTTAGATATACATGAGAAACCAGGTGGAGAAGTAACTGAAGAATTTATTTCTGTAATTGATTCTTCAATCAAGGGATTCTCAGCGAGATTTTCTCAGTTCAGAGAATTATCGGAAACACTAAAGTTTATTATGTACCCTGATGTGACTTCATTTGATAAACTGAATTTGTCCCCATTCGATTGGTTGGAAATTGAAGAATTTGAAATGCAGCTGATTGATTTCCAGTCTAGTTCAATATGGATTCAAAAATTTATTGAAGCAAGGAAAGAGTTGGAATTAATTGAAACAGAAAGATTGTCAAGCAATATAAGTAAAAATGCCAGTATCAAAATTTTGGAAACATGGAATTCGTTTCCAGACACATTTAACTGTTTGAAGAAGCTGGCTCGTGCTATTTTAACCATATTTTCATCTACCTATGCCTGCGAGTCATTATTTTCAGAGATGAATAACATTAAAGACTCGCTTAGAAACCGTTTGACAGATGACTCCAGTTCAGCATGCATTCTGCTAAAAGTAACATCTTACAACCCTAATATAAATTATTTGTCATCTAATCTGCAACAACAGAAGTCACACTAATGTAATTTGAATTATGCGTACAACTGAAACATTTATTATTTGACATTGCAAAATGTATTTTTGGTAGTAAATAAAGAGTTTTGAGTAGATAGTGTTTAGTATTATTATTTTTCTAATAATCACTAAGTTAAAATTATCTGACGGCACGTGTATGGCCTCATCGAACATTTCTTTAGAAAAAATGGCACGCTGATACATAAAGGTTCGCCACCCCTGGCCTAGGCGGAAGTCTGACACTGGATACAGCGCTTTGAAAAAGCTGTTTTCAGCCATTTTGGAGTGCTGTGAAATGGTGTTTCTAATGTACGTGACGTCTTGAAAGCATGCAACATTCGCCGTCTGAAGTGCGTGTTCTTTTCGTTGATCAGCACACTGGACGAGCGTTTAATAGTTTCGTTGAAAAACGTGTATTTCAAACCCACTGCAACGCAGTTCAAGCGCCATCCCGCAGCGTCCCGACGCTGTGCAGCTTAGACAGGATCGAACCCTCCCGGATGCCGGTCAAGCATGTTGACCGCGTCACAGGGTCGAAGGGTCCCGGGAAATTCGCGATCTCATCCGGCGAAATTCTGTCCGAAAGAAAAAAAACTTGAACCGGTCGCTTCGAAAGGGAAGTGTCTTAGACGTAGAGAGCGGCCTTGAGCGGCGTCCCGCGCCGCGCGGTGGAACCGACCTTCTTCCCCTCCCGGCTGTGACGTAAGGGAAACACGGCGCGGNTGGTGGAGCAGGACAGCGGCGGCGATGGCGGCGGCTGTGGTAGTGGAGTCGGTGCTGGCGAAGACGGCGAGACACCTCCTGTCGTGAGTACCCGTCCACTCAACCATCTCGTCACGATTGTAGTTCCCCTCCTCGCAGCACAAGGTGTTCGCCGTCCTGCAAGCTTGCTTGGTCGGACCACCGTGATAGGGAGGGGAGGATCTTGGTGCGTGTCATTCAACTTCCAAGATATTCCTCCACCTCGTGCAAACTAAGCTTAACCGAGTCTAGAAAATTACACTAAAGGGACAGCGCACCGCATTCGTGCGCACTCTACAATTTTGCATAACACATATTTCTTACTAGGCATTACCAACATGCCTATTTTCTCCCAGTTTTCATTCATATTAGTTTTAAATTAAATATTNCATATTTCTTACTAGGCATTACCAACATGCCTATTTTCTCCCAGTTTTCATTCATATTAGTTTTAAATTAAATATTTTAATTTTTAGATAACATATATGTAAAAGTTCAATTTATTAAAAAACAAGGTGCATTTATGTTAACACAAGTATAAAACGCTTGTGATACACGGCATATATAGGAAACAACCAAACACATCGTACATGTAATGATTTTTCAAAGATTTTATAAAAAAAAAAGTGTGGAGATACTGCTAATTGACTATATAACGAAAGAATAATGGTCAGTTTGCTGTATTTACGGGGCTTGCTCCTATTCATTGTGGCATTTTTTTTTTAAAATAACTTTCATATTAAATGTTGTGACAGTGTTACAAAATTAAAAAAATTGTATTTTTTAATGTGACAGTAGAAACTTTGAAATGTTTTTAATGTGAATTAAAGATATCATTAAAAATATAATTTTAAATTGTAAAACAAATATTTTAAAATTAAATATAAATGATTTAAAATAAAAACTTTAACAAACACAGACTATTTTATTACATGTTGGTCAATAAGATAAGCGACTTATAAAAAAGTATTCAACAAATCATTATAATAAAATAATTCAATAATATCCATCATATATTTCCGAAATTTCGTATTAGGAATAAGGAAGATATAGAAAAGTTTTTGACCGAAGTTAAAAGAATTAAAGCATTTAGATTTATAACTACGAGTTTGGATAAAGCGTTAAGTAATTCAGCCAAATCTAATTATCTTGTTTCTAAATGTAAATAGAGAAATAAGTAATAAATATTAAAATATTGCCCATGATTGAAAATAAATTTTTGAAATTAATAACAAATTTAAAAAAAACAAAGTCACGACTTTATTTTGGTATCTAGAAAATGTGACGACGTTCCTGTTAATTGGTGGTCTTTCTCGGTGTACACCCTTTCCACCCCTCACCCTTACATTTCGTCACCACTTCTTCACCCCTTCCTTTGACCCCTGTCAGTGTTTGAGACATAGCTGCTAAATGCAATACATAAAAGAAAGGAGCGGTTTGTATAAGTATACGAACCACTGGGTAAACGCTATTAGTGTCAGAACCCTCATTGGCCCAGTGAATTTGGTTAGTAGCTTCTTACATGCATGACAGCCAATACGGAAAGAAAACCGTCGGATATGCGTACAGTACGTTGAAGCCTAGCAAACAATCAACTTTTCCCGCGACAAACCATCATCTCTAACTATACAAACCATAGATTAAAGAAACGGTAGACCGATTCTTCCACACTGACCTACTCCAAAACAACACAACTGCAGTCAAAGTCACATGGTCAACAATAATGAACGTGTTTGTTTTTATCTTAGTTTTAAAAACCCAAGCATTTTTATATGAACGAAATACTTTTACCAATTTGAAATTAATCAAACTGCATTACAAATTGGTTAGAGGAAGTATNCATTTTTATATGAACGAAATACTTTTACCAATTTGAAATTAATCAAACTGCATTACAAATTGGTTAGAGGAAGTATAAAAAACATCTCAAAGCACTTGTTTACTAAACAGTTTTCTAACCTTAAATCCTACCCACGACGTTTATGATAGTCGTGTTGGCAGAAAGTAAGTTCAATGACAGGACACGGAGATTTGTTCTGCACAGCTAGCGAGATCGCTCTACGCCGTATTCACTCTACGGTAAAACAATGCACCTTGTTTAAATATGTTTAAAAAAAAAACCCTAACCACAGTGCTGAATGCAAACTAGCACATGCAAACAATGCATATGAACTTGTTGAGACAGCTTGCTGTATTTGTTTTATGTCGATTGTGCACCCTTGCACTTCGTGTAAAAATTATCGGTGTAACAGGTGTGTTGACTATAATCTGTTCATGGTTACTTCCGACTGTCTAAAACCCTGTTTCAAATAACTCTTTCTAAGGCGTTTAAAATGTAAATACGCTTAAATTTTTATTAAAAATAGGCTTGTATTATTTGATTTACAAAAAAATACAAGTAAGTAAATTTCATGTGCAACTTAAATCGTAATTTACCGACAATCTTGGTGGTGTCTATACTACTTTATATAGGCTATTCGTGGTAAAGTGAGCACTTTTTGAAGCCCTCTCAATTAGAATAGTAGTCAATAAATATATTTTATTGCAGCCTTAGACGTTTACTTTCGAGCCCGGTTAAATATATACAGTGTGTTTATTGTTTACTTGCCAATAATTATTTTTAAATGTGGCGGAAGGGTAAAAAATGGTTGATATGAAAAAAAGTAACTTGTGTCTCAAAAGTGCTCACTTTACCGTGAATAGCCTATAATGAACTTCACATGTTCAATCGGGCGCACTTCTCCAATGGAAGCCACTTTACCTCTTTCTTCTGGCATTTCTTTTACTTCATAGTAATGTGCGTCATTCTTTGTAGCTAGAAACATGGTATCGTTATATATATATATAATATTTCTCCAAGCATTTTTATAAGTGTATCTGAAAAGTATATATATAAGATTAAATGTATAGAACAGGTATGAACTCTCACCATCGCCATATTACGACCACGTCGGTGTTCACAATTGTTATTACTGCTTTGCAGGTTTGCCGTGGGAGGAAATTTCCACACATACCGGTATGTTAAGGAACATGAAGTTGTTATGTAAGTGCGGCTTGTGGTTACGTTATCAGCGACAGTTACTTCCACGTACAGCGCTGGCCGAAAAGCCTCCGTCTCTGTTGTCAAACTTGTGTGCTGTGAAGTCCTCCACATTATAAGAAGTGCACACGTATGGCGTGAATCCTTGAAAACTGCATTATTGGCGATGCCTCGGTTATTATTTATAAGGACCTGGCAACCCGCTTTTATGAATGCGGTGGTCTGGACTTCAAACGTACTGTATGCGCGCTTGTCTAACTCGTGCAAGAACGTCGTTTTTTTATTGTATACTCCTTGCAAGACTTCAGTGATATGCAAAAACAACAGCCGATCGCCAGAGAAAATTACTAAACTAAGGACTTATCGGTCTGCGGGCAGCCATGTACAACCGTTTACGCTAGCATTTTTGATTTTTGATTAAAAAGAAAGTGTTATAGTAATCTAGGTAGCTATAGACTGATTGTGGTTGGCTAAATACTTTTGCAAGCATTCCTTGGGATCTACTTTTCTGCTAATTGTGTATCCTTTCGCCATACGTATAATAAGCACTGTCATTGGCCTGATAACTTAATATTATTGCGTTGATCAAGCGTAAGAGTAAAACTATTATGAGCGTAAATATGTTATTATTAGCTGATACATTAATGTGCTTAGAACAAGTTGAAATAAAATAAAATAATTCCAGTGTCCACGGATTAAGCTTAATACTTTTAGTACGGCGTTAAAACATGTAACAACTTTGCCTACTTCGTTAACAACTTTACTGGCAGCATGTAAGTCGGTGTGTTCATTAAAATATAGGCCTAAAATGTAATGGGTCAAAGATTCAAAATAATATTTCAGAAGTGCTTAATTAACCGCACAGTATATAACGCGTGTATCACAAACCTGACATGACAAATTACTTCAGATATACGCTTTGCAGAGCTGTATCGCCAAGAAAAACACAAAGGCGGGCCATGAAAAGCATACACGAGAACAAACCGAGAACAAACCAAGACTAGCTGTTGTCAACAGTTGTTTAATAAATAAATATAGTGAGTGGGTGAAGAGATTTGGGCGGCTCTTAACATCGAGGCATAACAATAATTCCACAATTAATTTAGTCAAGAGTAATACTAAAAGAATAATGCAGGATTTGCAATAGCCCGTCGCGTCCGTCCGTACTCCGTAGTACATTCGTCCGTCTCCCAGCCGAGCGATTTACAACCAAACTTCATACGTCCGTCGTAAGTTAATTGCTGCAAACTGATAACAACAAAAATGTTTACAAATAGAAAAATACTCTCTATAAAAAGTGAAAAAATTTTTCTGTATTGCATATAAAGCACGATTTTATTTATTACTTTTACTATTGAACAAAAGGCGCTCGTGTTTCCAAATGTAATTATCAATTAATCTTCCGGAAAAATGTAACTTAATTACTTTTTACAGTTTCATAAACAAACATACGAAAAAAAACAGCCAAAACAAAACACTGCACACACTACACAGCCTTGTAAAGAACTCGGGATGAACGAGTAACAAAACCTGCAAGTTTAGAAGGCTGTAATTTCATCCGTTCGTCCGTCAAAACTTAAACCTTGCCAAAGTTTTGGCGGACGGACGGATATAATTAATAGCCACCTCTGATTGGCTGCTGGTCACGTGATATATGGACGGATGACGGACACGACAGGTTGTTGTAAATCCTGTCTAACAAACAAACAGAAAACTTTGTGTGCTCTGTGCTGTCGCCATTGTGTTGTCTTCGTTAGGTCGTCTAGAGTTTTCCGCTAGCATTTGTGTATTGCTTTTGTCGTCTTGTTTCGTTAAAATTCTCTGTGAGGTGAACTTCCGCCTCCAATCTATTTCGCCTAGTTCCAGTCAGTTGGCTAATCACTGCAACCCTTTCCACTAGGAATTGGAAAGGAATGAGGGGGTGAAGTTGTAAACAGCTGGACTCACATCCGGGAGGACACAGGTTCGATCCCCGGTCCGGTGGTCCTAATTTCAGCGTTCCATGGTTTCCCGAAATCACTCGAGGCGAGTGCTGCGATGGTCCCTCAGTACACGTCACGGCTGATTCCTTACCCGTTCCTGCTTCTCTGAGCAACTTGCTCAGTCTCTAATGACTTCGTCACAGAGTAACTAAGAATGCAAAGGTTATACAGCCGCTTATTCCGCGAATTCCTGCTGCACACGCCACCAAAATGGCGTCACCAGCCAGTAACATGTCGGAATACCGTTCGCCAATCAGCGCCTGGTAACCTATTTGCCAACCGGAACTTCAAACAACAGGGAAAAAAATCTCTCAGTACGCAGTAGCCAATCAGACTCAAGATCCGTTCCCAGATCCTCGCGCAGCCAATCAGATAACGGGTTCGCGCACGTGAAAGTTCCTTTCATTTGCGCCACTTCGCCTCTTCGCCTCTTTGTACTTAACTACTCTGTGACTTCGCTGTCGGCGAGACGTCAAGCCCTACCTAATTACTGCGTGTTGAAAACACGTGTTCCTTGCGTCCCTCAGATACATATTGAAATACTACAGCTGCGGATATAACCATAAGGTAGACCTATTATTCGTCTTCTGCGCATGTACCCAACATTGAGCTACCAAAGCCACACAACTGTCAAAGTTATTGCAGACAACCGTCTTAGCGGAGAACGGCATATGCACGTCCTCCAGAATCTGTTGCCGGAGTACTTGGAGGACGTTCCATTGGCAACAAGAGCTGGAATGTACTTGCAACAGGATGGAGCTCCTGCACAGTCCACATGCACAGTGGTACTGTACCTCAGTGAAACCTATCCTGGCCGTTGGATCGGTTGCGGCGGTGTTGTTGCTTGGCCGCCACAGTCACCCGACCTCACTCCGCTAGATTATTATTTGTGGATTTGGTTGAAGACCGACGTCTACGGGCATAAAGCGCAAACAAGGGAAGAATGTCTTGCTCGCGTGTTAAATGCTTGTGCGCACACTATAGAAGAATGTCGACACCAGCTCCGATTAGCAACACAGCATCTGACTACACGAGCTGCAACATGCATTGAAGTTGGCAGTGGCATTTTGGAACATGTGTTGTGAAGGGAATTTACACAATAAACCCCAACATGTAACGATCTTTCCATTTACTACCACCTGTACTGTTCCAATTCCGGTCAGTTTCACATAGCTGTATCTGGACACCATTGCGAATAGAATTGTCCATACTATCACCTCTTTAACGTATGTCCGTTTCCCCCTGAAACATCCGGTATATGGCTTAGCGTTGCAATTCAAGCTCGCGAGGAAAGACTATTTGTGTCGTTTATTTGATAACTATTATCGGTAGACATTGCTTCCGCAACTTCCATCATGTGAAGTACTGTCATTTCTTGTTTAGTCTGTTCTGCTTGTGATACGAATTTTGAAAACAATTAACTAATTTTAACTTAGCAGCGGTGTACGCGTTTTTTAAATATCACTCGTATTCTGAGCCGTTTTTGTTTTCTACGAAAAGAAAACACACTTTAAAAAATGACTTCGTGTATTTATGTACGCGCGTTAAAAGTTATACTTCTTTAGCGTGACTAAAATAAAATTTTATTACGTATGCAAATAATTTATGTAAGTAGGAAAAACGATAAAATGACCGAAGAAAGACATTAAATACAATTAATAAATGTTTTATTAAATAACATAATTAAATTACCCTCAACGCGCCAAAAGAAGTATAACTTAATAAAATAATACTTACGAAAAATTAACCTCAAATACTTGAAAACACTTTCAAAGTTTTTTTACATAATTTTTGTCACCAACAAATTTTTCATGGCACTATGTAAGTAAAATTAATAAATATATTATATATATATATGCACAATGAATTACTAATATAAATGAAATGTTTTTCAATTTGCTTATTACATGATCTGATTCTCTATCGGTTTTAAATATAACCACGTGCTATGTTGCGTACCTTGCGTTTGTATATAGCTAGACGATACGCGCATGCGCGTTGGGTCATACCCGTACCACGTTCACTGTCGAATTTCGTTACACTTTGCGCGCGCAACTTCCGTTGCACACTAAACCTTTACCCTCAACGCGCCAAAAGAAGTATAACTTCAAAAAGTACGGAAATACAACTTTCCGTGCAGCTTGCGAGTTGTTAACGCTATTTTGGAGTCGTGTAGAATGGAGGTAAAAAAAAAGGCAGAATTTGTAGGCTGTCATTATTGGAAATATTGCAAGTGAATACATGAGAATGATTCGCTAGCGACTGCTCATTATAGTGTGCCATGGTTCCACCTTGCTCGGTGAAAATATTGCACGTCTTTTGCAGTTTTCTGTGAAGATGTAAAGAGGAATTTAAAGTGCGTGACAACGTCCCCATTGGCGATCCCTGGCTGCTGTATCTCAAGACTCAAACCGTCAAAATAGCTACTAAAAACAACTTCCTAACAGTGGCATGCTAAGTTGGCATAACTGTGAATACAAGTCGAGTTATCTAAAACGTCATTACCATTTCCAAACAATGCGAGTTTAGTGTAGATGGTCAGGGAACTTGCACAGTAACAATCATTCTTTGAAAGGTCATGTTTACTGTGTGTGATTATTTGTTTCGAAAATATTCAGAGTCGAGACCTTATCTGGCTCCCTTCGAAGTTACACAGAATTACTGACTCAGATGNATTCAGAGTCGAGACCTTATCTGGCTCCCTTCGAAGTTACACAGAATTACTGACTCAGATGATTACTGTTTCATTGGCTGCCTTTGTGGCTTGAACCAATATATTTGTACCGTACGCCAGTACTTACTCCAGATTATCGAAAATCTTAGGCAATTCTAAGGAATTATTGTGTGCCCCGGGCTTTTCTTGTAGGACAACATGTTAACGGCTACAAAGACAGAAATATAATAAATGTCTGGGCAGAAGTTTGAATGTAGATGAAATATATCGAAATTTGTATCCCAAACAACCTGTAGAGCAGTTCACGCGTGCACAGGCTATTGCGAATTAATTAAACATCTATTCGTGTGAGGTATTTTCGCAAATCCTGAAGTTTTTACTCTATGGCGATTCTACAGTCCAAACTCTCAAATGACGTACGCTTGTACGAGTCCTAGGCAGGAATCCGCTCATGGCACTTATATTTTTACGACGTCTTGTTATAAGTGACCCGGGGACATTTTATATGATATTATCCAGTAAAATTGCTAATCGAATTGCAGCCTAACGTCACCCTACAACTATGCGAATGACGTGCCATTCTCACGCTCGATTTCATGTTGAAGACTTTGTACTATATGTTGCAAAATGTTTGTTTCTGAAGATATGTCTATACTCCACTTGGTATGTAGCCTATTCTTTTGACAACGTTTGTGCTACTTNCTGAAGATATGTCTATACTCCACTTGGTATGTAGCCTATTCTTTTGACAACGTTTGTGCTACTTTTGTGATTTATAGCGTGTTTACTTGCGGTGTGGTGCTCTGTACATTTATACACTACGCTCATTTCTCCCCTGAGGGCTCTGCCTACCAAACATGTAGCAACGGAGTTTAAATGGAGAATCAATGTTCAATAAATTCCTTCTAGAGGTATCAGTTTAAAATATAGCTCTTTCAAAGAAAAAGTTTTCTACGTGACATTTCAAAAGGAATACTGCCATGTTAAGAAATTTTCAGAAAATTTTATTCATTCAACATTTTTTTTGAAGAATATAAAAAATTTCATGTTATATATTAATAAAATAAATATTAAAAGAACCTACGTAGATAATGTAGGTTCCAGGACAGGGATTTGAATCGCCGCCGCCATATTGAATCGCCATCTTGTTTCCTGCAGGCATTTTTTTAGTAATTTATATTTTGAAATATTTTTTTTTTAGTTATTCTCTGTTATTAATTGATCACACGTGCTTTCTAGAAGAAAAAATAATGTAAGTTGTAATACAAGGCTATCATTTGTAGTACTACAAATGTATGTTTTGCAGATTTTACAAAAAAAACTGTTAGTAGTTTTACAAAGGATTTTCTTGGCAACTGGGTTTCCAAGGATTTTTCTTGTAAAAGTACAAAAAAATATTTAGAGCGTAGGTTACTTGTCTTTTTTAAGTATTTTTTCGTGTTCAGTCTTGTTTTTTTCATGACAGACATCTGCATCGCAATGGCGAATGCCCAAAAATCTCAATCTAGTCATTCACCCCTATTGCACCATTCATTCAAAGATCACATTAATGAACTTCGTAGAAAATTAGCAAAATTCAAAGCAATTTTTAAAATATATTTTTTTTAAATTGTTGTGGAATTAATGTATTTCTTTAATAATATTTTCCATAGTGCATAACTGAATTGTCTTCTTTTAGATGCAATTTGAACCACGAAGACAGCCTAATTATATTTTATGCTAAATTAATTTCAATTTCGTGTGGTGTATACGTGTATCGGTGGTTGCGGAGTGACCAGGATTCCCGCTCCCCTTTCAGCATTATCCTACCTTCACTTGCTCCGTCACCTGCGACGGCCTGCAGCTGACTCCTCGCAAAAAACACGCGAAAACCTACACCCTGGCCGGAGGCAGTCCCGCCCTTCAACCAAGTACACTTCAACAACGCCGGTCTCAACTAATCGGGACCTGGGACCAGTTCGGATTGGCCGATGTTCCGATTATCCGAACTAATATAACCAGAAACTGAACTAATTGAGATAAAAAGTATTTAACATTAAAATAACGCTTCATACGTGCTATTTTTATTCAATGGTCGGTGTGACATGTAGCAAATCCACGGTACCTCAGCGAGTGAACCAAGTTTAATCACTTCGCCTAGATGCCGCCACTTGTCTGAACTGAACTTACTTTTAACGGATATTACAATGTCAATAACTTGTCTATACATGCGCAACATATATTTATCTAGAATTCAAGTTTTCCTAACTAAAAAAAAAAAAATCGTCGGACTTTCGGACTAACATGGTTCGAATTGGAGGAGTTATACTGTACAGCTACCAACGTCGCGCGCAGCTAGATTAAACGCAATCACAAATAAAGTTTAAAACTCAGTACATAGCACACATACAACCATAGTTAATATAATCAATAGCTATTGTATATTATACACAACTCAGCATACAAGGCTCGTGACGTCGAGCTATACGTCACACTGTATTACATGCAAGACAAATTGGAAATATTCAAAAGTTTAGTAGCCGTTGTGTTAGATTGAGTTTGGATTATTTTGTCTCGGGCTATGAGTTTACGAGAAGGCCAAATCACTGTTGATTTGGTTCCTCATCATTATGTCCATTGGTTTTTCTGGGGTTTATTTTGGCCGTTTTAAAGNCCCAAATCACTGTTGATTTGGTTCCTCATCATTATGTCCATTGGTTTTTCTGGGGTTTATTTTGGCCGTTTTAAAGATCCAGTTCTAATTACAAAACTAATATTCGTATGTTTAAAAGGAAAGGCTTGACACCAAATTAAACTCGCATATATTTTGTGTATATCATAGGTAATTAATGTCGTAATAACACTGCGAAAGCTCGGCAGCTCTAGTTGAGTAGAGAGATGTTGGCGGCTCTTAACAACGAGGTCTTGAGAGCCGATGAATTTTAAATGAGGTNAACCCGCCGGCCAACGGCATCGTCCAGCACGATTCCCACTTGCGAAAATCCGGTAGTGACCCGGTCGGGGATTGAACCAGGTTCGCCTTGGTGGGAGGCGAGAAGTCTAACCACTCAGCCACCGCGACCCCGGCAGCAGCCATCCGGTGTAATGTATTTGCAGGCAGTGGTACACGGCCACTTGATGTGGAGTAAGCAGGTCATCGAGGAACACAATGGTGCGACATTGTTCTGCTAGAGAACACAGATTGTCATCGAGTCACGCAAAGCAGTGTCGGTGTGTTATGNCACAATGGTGCGACATTGTTCTGCTAGAGAACACAGATTGTCATCGAGTCACGCAAAGCAGTGTCGGTGTGTTATGCCAGAAACCCTACCGCCGTTATACAGTTTACGCTATGAAACATACAGTAAAGCCAGGGAATAACAGGATGTCGTTCCACCATTGCTATGACCTACTCACTGCTTCTGCACGTGTGACAATACTTCTAAAACAACTCTCTTTGGTGGTGATGAAATCACTACAACNGACCTACTCACTGCTTCTGCACGTGTGACAATACTTCTAAAACAACTCTCTTTGGTGGTGATGAAATCACTACAACAAAAACACGTTTCTGGGTAGTACAATTTTTAAAGATAAATTACAGGCTACCTATATGTGTTCTTTGGTCACTATTTTAATTAAATAAAAATACGTAAAACAAACAATAATAAAAAAACGTATTTGTGTTAATACTCTCAATTCAATTGTATAGCAATGATGCTCCGTTTCCCGCCATTTTGCGCATCTCAATCCACGATGTAATTTTGTTATTTACAGCCGCCATTTTGTGTTATTACCACCGCTTTGGTTTTGGTAAATACATGTTCGCCTGGAATAAATTTTCACCATATTTATTTAGGCCCGCTCTCTTGCTGTGATGCCAAAAGATGTGAATTTCCAAACTTTCTGTTTGTGAAGCCAGTGTGTACGTACGCACGTGTCTTTGCGAGCATAAACAGTTTTAAAGCTTATTTTTTTATATTTATTTATAGTAATAAAATAATTGCTCATAACATGTACATATCGAGATTTGTTTTAAACGTGACTTTCCGATTTCGTTGAGAAAATGTACAAAATAATTGTTAGAACAAAGTTCAAATGAGAAAATAATCTTCGCACAGCTTTCAAAGAGGGAACTTAACGGAGGCAGTGTAGGGGAGGGACTCTCCCGAACGCTCGCCGCTGGAGGGAGGGAAGCCACGTGACACTGCTGGCGCTATACACACCAAACTGATAACATTGCTCTCTACTACCGCGCTGTTAAATACCGCGCTGCGCGACAGTGCGTTTTTACGACAGGTAATAAGCGGAAAAGATCTCGTCCAACAGCATTCGGTCGTTGTCGCTACTGAACTGAACAGCCTCGTCACTTCGTGCAGCGGCAATGGACTCTCCCGACTTGTGCGCATTATTTTCTCATTTGAATTTTACTATCAGTACCGTCCGGAGATCACGAGAAGGCGAGCCTTTGGAATGTGGTCACGACGACCACGACAAAAGAGCTACAAGATCGTTCGCTCTGAAAATATCGGGTTGAAGAAAATGTTCATAATTTCCGTATTTAAAGGGAAAAAAATTCACACTTCATTTTTTCTTTAATTTTTAAACACTAGTTTTTATATCTACTGTTAATATAAAATGGTCCTAAAATTTTTCAGAGTCTTCCATAAACGCGTTATAATAATGAAGGGGGGGGGNGCTTTCTTGGTGCCTTCTTTGCTAATCCGTGCAGCTTTTCTGATAAAAATTGCAATGAAATTTGACACGTACATTTGTTTGAGAACTGCCCTTCGTCAGCTTCCTGGCCACATTTGTTTTATCACACGTCTAATTGCCTCCCTTGATTCACTCTGTTCAGCTTTTCTTTCCTTTATTCCTTGACTATACCACGTTACACCATCGCGACACGTAACTGAACCCAGTTCGTATCTGATGTATATTGGCGTAGAAGTGCGCGTTCGGGTTATTCGAGTTGAGTTGAGAGATCTGGGCGGCTCGAAACAACGAGGTCTTGAGAGCCGATGGCGTTGTTCGAGGGCCTAATTATTGTTTCTAGTTTTGAGGCAAATCTTCATGGCGTGATATCGATGACGACTTGATAAAAATACAAAATAATTTGAAAGATAACTTTCATCATTTTGTTTAGTGTAAATGTAAATGCAAGATTCAAATCAAAATTCAAATCTTAATTCGAGCAAACTTAAAAAAATAAATAAATTTGAATACGATGTTTGGGTTACACTAATGTGTTTATTGAAGTTGCAGGAGGGACGTGTTTTAATATCTTTGAAACCCGTGATTTAATACGCCCGTAGTAAGGGTTTAACTCAGTGGCGTGTGGTGAACTGTTGCAAGGTAAACTGGTGCTTGCTCACTGCTGTACATTCTCGGTGCACGCAGCGGGAACCAATAACCACTGTGGAGTCTAGAGAAACCTCATGTATTTTAACCACTCACAAGCGAGCAGCAAGGGAGACAGTACACGCGTCCTGTGGCGTCAGCTGCCGAGCTACGTTTTAGTGGTGGAAGTGTCAACTTGCAAACAAAAGCGTACAACACAACGCCACCTTACCTTGCAACAGTTCACCACACGCCACTGAGTTAAACCCTTACTACGGGTGAATTAAGTGTCGGATTGCAAAGAAAGTAGCAACATCTCACTTCTGTGACTTCGATACAGACTTCAGCTATATCACAGCAGTGTATACATAACCATTGAACTACAAACTCTTATTTGCGTCACAATATTTATTTTGCCTAAATACTTTCTTTTTAAGGGAGCTCACGCCGGCGGGGGATAGTAAAATGAAAAGCAGTAAGCAAATACGAATAATAACATATATAGCCTTTGGCATCTGGGGTAGCGGTCAGTCGGCTTATGGACTTCGCGTGCACATGGTGGTGGGAAGCGAGATTTTCCTTACAACTCGACACGGACTCTTCGATAAAAAAAAATATTCATGTATTTTATGAATTGGATACAAGTTTCCGTTTTCCGTCTCTCTTTGGGGTTCGAGCAAAAAGCGAACATAAACTCGAACGGACTAAGCGGAAAAACATAACATGACTGTAACTNTAAACTCGAACGGACTAAGCGGAAAAACATAACATGACTGTAACTATCAAATGCTTTTATGTACATTATTAGATAATAATTTTTAAACCCGGTTTAAAAAATTTTCACATACCTTTTTTTTTTTTTTCTGTTGTCAACTCTGGGGAGATGTACATTTTCAGGCCAAGATCAACGAATTTTAAGATGACCGCCTTCTAGATCATGACCTCATCCGACTAATCTTATCCGTATTTCTATGTTTGCCTGGATGAAATAATTTATCACATATGAAATGTTGGTATTTTAACAACCGCTAAATATGTTTGGATGGTATTGTTTCGTGTCGCTCCTTTTCATCGCCCGAGCGAGCGAAGTGTGCGTGGAGAACAGAGTAGTGATATGATATCGGGTGGTGAGAACGGAGGAATGAAGGTCAAGCGAGCGATAATCCACGAAGCGCGTATTTTGTTTCAAAAAGCGGGCCGCCATTATAATCCTTTTGCGGCGCGCTGCTGATCTTCACCTTACTGAATTTCCGCGTTTATCTGAAGAATTTTCTAGAGGTTTACTGCTCTAGTTTCTCTCAGCATGACTCGGGGTGCGTCAAACTTTTCAGGTCAAGGCCAGCGAGTATAAAAGTGCGACAGGCTTCCGAGCTGAGAGTTGATGAGTGGATGGGTGGTTGGAGTTTCAGCGATAGACGACGAGCGAGAAGAGAAACGAGCGGCGAGAGAAGTGACCAACGGGAGGAAAATGTGCGACTGCGAGCATCGGCGCATTGAATAGTGCGACTGGCTGGCTGGACTATTGGACTGGATGCATGAGTGAAAGATATTACAAATTATGGCAACATGCACACTGAAAGTGTGTTAATGAAGAGTATGAGTTAATTGACTATAACCAAACTGAGACATTAAGAGAGACGTTAATTAGAGTTAAAATGGACATTAAATATTGCGCTCACCTAGAAATAACATGAGTTATAGCGGAGGTAGCTATATTAATGCTGTTAATAATAGCTGTGTGAATAGATTAAAAATCAAAACTAGTTCTTTTATTTTTATTAAGCCCTCCATACCTCACGTACTTGGATACGTCCCTCAGGCGTCTTGTAACAGTATNCTAGTTCTTTTATTTTTATTAAGCCCTCCATACCTCACGTACTTGGATACGTCCCTCAGGCGTCTTGTAACAGTATGTTTTATTCTGTAATTTTTCCTACATGAAAATTATCTTTCTCTTTTGAGATAGTGTTGAGAATGGACTGTGTTTAATGTGTNGAATGGACTGTGTTTTATGTGTTTTTTTTCAGGTGATGTTATGGATGTGTGTTCAGTTATTGAAAGTAAAAACCTGATTTGAAATTTCGAGTTATTGAAGATGATATTTATTCCGGTTTGATTTATCATTTATCATGAATATATTTATAATTTTTATCCAATCCTTTTAATATAGTTTTGTTTAAGAACCCACGACATTACTGAGATAGAGTCGGACTTATTTTTAAAATAAGAGGCGTCCTGTATAAATTTATAAGAGAGTATATATTGAACGGGCAATCAAATGTTTATTCTCATTTACAAAATTACTATTAAAATAATTAAATTAAAGTAAACAGTTTTACTTTACTGCATAGCAGGGTGGTGATAGTTTTTTTTTTTTGTTTCATATTCATATCATCACAGAAATTGTGCCCATATATGAGGCCCAAGAGAATAGAAACGATTGAACTATGTTATAAAATTGTTCAGTAAAGCCGCAAATTGCATTTATCACGGTTGTGTAGACGGTACAAATCTAAATAAATAAAGCAACGAGTGAGGAAGCCGTTTTGGATCGTGGCTATAAAATAATTTTCTTAAGTGTATTGTAATTTTATTGCCATGGATAAAAGAATTCATAGTAGTGAATGCAGTTCGCTGGAAGGCAGTCCATTGCATAGAGAAATGCTGAACAAAACCTCAGCCATATATTTAACAGTGTCCACTGAGAACGAACATTCAAACATGTGGCAAATGACGGGCATTACGCCTCTCAGTCGCTCACAACGCGAGACTAACGTATTGGGTACCGTAAGTTACGTTGCTCCGCCACTGCAGCAGTTAGACTCAGCACCCATTNTGACGGGCATTACGCCTCTCAGTCGCTCACAACGCGAGACTAACGTATTGGGTACCGTAAGTTACGTTGCTCCGCCAGTGCAGTAGTTAGACACAGCACCCATAGCGCAACATTTAATTAATAACGAACGCCTAGGAGTGATAGCATCCATGTTGCAACGATTACAGTTAGATATGTAGCCACTACTACTCGAAATGACTACATGTCAAACTAAATTGCAATCTGAAGTAGCTACAAGCAATTAAAAATTGCAATCAGAAGTTTCAACGAGGTTGCATTCGGAGTTTATTAGTAGTCACGCTGAATAAGCAAATACCTTTCGCAACGAATTAAAATCAGTTCGTGCCAAAATGCAGGCTCAGTTCAACTCGTTTAAAGCTGAAACGGTTTATGAAGTTTTGCAAGAGGTGGTGGCGCATGTAGACCGTGTAGCGACCAAACTTAATTCAGCTACCGGAGAATGTCAGATGCGTAGCGCTAGAACAGAAACAGAATTGGCGGAATTGCGTAACACCGTAGCACAATTACCAACCGCACGAGAATCTTCAAATTCAAGCTCAGGTCTTGATAGTGAAGTAGTGTCTGAAATGGACCGCCGTATTCGCGGTTTGGAAGAGTCACTTAAGTCGCTTAAAGTTACTCACCAATCAACTTCAGTTACGTCTAGTACTACACTTTCTATACCTCCACAGCCCGTAGTGTAGTCTGTGCCTTTGCTAAGCCAATCGAGAATGTTAGAAGATAGTTGCCTACCTTTAAGGGTCGTGAGTTTGAGAATGAGAACCCAATAACCTTTTTGAAAAACTAGAGAAGTTTTTATAGTGTGTAAAATTGTACCTGACGAAATGCTTCAATATGTTGACCTTGCTTTAAAAGAAAGTGCTAACCACTGGTGGGAGATTGAGCGCGAACATGTACACTCTTATGAGCAGTTTCGTAAAGCCTTTGAAGAGAATTATTGGAGTAAGAAAGTACAAGGTTTACTTCGAGCTAAACTATACAACGAAGGTTTCTACCCAAGTCGTAATTATTCTTTGGAAGCTCATTTCGCATCACTGTACGAACGCACTCGATACATAACACCACCTATATCGGACGAGGAGTTCGTAGCTATGGTTCTTCTTCAACTTCCCCGCCGTTATCCATTAAACTGGGCGAGTAGATGTATCACTTCAGCGCAGCAATTTCGAGACGAACTCCTATGTAACGCTCGTTTAGACTCTGTGTCTCGAGGTAACACACATACAGATCCACCAGGTTCTTCCGGTTCACCCACCGCATCAAGGCAATACAGTGTGTCTACTTACCGCACTGTTCAGTCGCCTAGCCACTCACCTAAAAAAGGAGATCGTTATAATGACCATTCCGATAAACCATTACACGGAAATACTCGTCAGGACTTACCACGTTGGCGTAGAAGGCGCAGACGACAGCGTAATGACGGAAATCACTGATCTTATAATACAAAACGAAGCAGACCGGATGGCAGGAATAATGAGAAGTCGCCGCGACGTAAGCAAATTATAGTAATGAAAATACTCCAGAGTGATTTCGTGATTCAGGACGTGATGGAAGACCTACTACGTCGATGACACATGTGAAAACAACCAACATAGTTACAAACGTGGGAATACTACGACAAAAGATACACGAAATGGAGAGGTGGAGTTAAATCCCTTTGCGCAATCATTGTCACTAATATACAGTAATTCAAAATCGCCGCAGCGACAGCAAGACTACTCACCACAAAAGTCAAACAAGGCAAGTCAAACTAGGGTTGGTCGGTATTGAAAGTACCCTAATGTCGACCAGTGGTACTGCAAAAAGGGTGCAAGATTCATCGGAGCCAGTTATATGCCGTAACACTTTGCAATTTGGTTACATGAGAATAAAAGAGTATTTTTATTGTATGAAAGTTCTGGGCCAGAATGTTTATTGCGTGAACCTTTATGTCCAGAAGTTAATGTAACCATTCTTGGGATTCCGTGTATCGCATTACTAGACAGCAGGACTGAAGTGAGTTGTTTTTCGGAATCTTTTTATTACTCGCTGGAACGAGCAAATGTTCGCATCCCTGTAATACCCGCACCCCAACTCAAGATGTTTGGTGTTACATCACGGGCTAGTCCGTCAGTAAATCGACTGGTTTTATTAAATGTGGAAGGCATTGGCAAAATGAAAGTAGCAGTATGTTTAATTGTGAAGGGACTTATCACACCTCTGATACTTGGTTTAGATTTTTTAACCCATAAATTTCGANAGTATGTTTAATTGCGAAGGTACTTATTCTCACAACTGCACTGTGTTTGCCAACGAGGAATCTCGTATTCCGGAACTGCGACCAGCCAAATGGACAATTGGTAATTATATTGTCAGGTCTCTGCGAATTTCCAGAATGGAGAAAATAACGTCATTCTATCTTACACTGGCCAGAATACATTTGAGATCCTGTATTTAGTGCCGTCACGTTTACCGATTTCCCACCTTATTGAAAAACCGAAACACGACAATAGAAACATTGGAGAGGCTGACCACGATAAATTGTTGCACGAAATTCGACAATTGGTGAAACAGCGATGATATCATCCTGCTGATGCTCGTAGAAGAGCAAACAAGGCGAAGAAGGAACACAACTTGCAAATCAGGGAGCTGGTCTTAGTACGTGCGCATATCAGTAATCAATCTGGGTTTGTTACGAAGAAATTGCTCGCATTATATAGAGGCCCATATAGAGTGTCAAGCATTATTAACAGCAACCGCATCGAGTTGTCACTGGTAGATCGTGATGAAGCCATTGGTAAGTTAAATGTCATTCACTTACGAAGATATTATGAAATCATCGGTCCTGAGCTGCCAAATAATGCTGAATAATTGCAAGTGGGCCCCCGACGCGACGTGGAAGCAACAACGGGGCTGGTGGCGTGGAGTTCATGGTGAATGCACTCCGCTTGTAGTCGGGACAAATGTATTGCCCTTAACGTGGAGCAGTTTTAACCAGCACTGATTGTGACTTGGTATTATTGTACGCTCTTGTGTGATGTGTCTTGTTGCCTGCATCAGCGGTTCGATGATGTGAATTAAACATTCCCAGGAATGAAGCTTCTTAACGGTAACATTTTTTGCCTGGCCCACCGTTATGTTAATTACGCAATATGTTGGGTGCTGTGCATTAAGTATGATCTCGGGAGAGGTCTCATCAAAATCAAATTGTCTGTTTGATCGTCACTCGATGTATATCCCTCTGGGTCAAGCATGGATAAGCTGCCTCAGCACGCATATGATTCACAGAAGAAACGTTACCCGACATGCCTAATCTTCCTATGTTTCTTGTCGAATAAAACTACAATGAATTATAATGGGAATAAATGCATTTACTCCCTATCTATCTGGTGTGAATTTTGTCCAAGAGGATTTTGTACAAGTACAAGTGAGAGTTTATTGCAATATAATTAACTTTCTTAAGCAATACTTCAAGGGCGCCTCTTTGATACGAGTGTTGCATTTAAGAAGATGATAAGTGGAAGCATGCGTTATAATTACGGACCTAACGATTGGCCGTGAGAGACACAATTGAGAAGTCCAATCTCCTTGGAAGACGATGCGGCTGAAGATCGACTACGCCTGGGTCGTCACCCTCACGGAGGAGGCACTGTGCAGAAAGGACTGTGTGAAATAAATGTTATCTTGGTTTCTTTTTTCAGGTGGTGTTATTGATGTGTTTTCAGTTATTGAAAGTAAAAACCTCAGTTGAAATTTCGAGTTATTGAAGATGATATTTGTTCCGGCTTGACTTCTCGTTCATCATGAAGAGCAGTAAGTTTGTCAAAAAGTATTTACAATTTTTATCCAATCGTTTCAAGATATTTTTGTTTTAAGAACCCATGACATTGCTGAGATAGAGTAGGACTTATTTTAAACATAAGAGGCGTCTTGTATAAATTTACAAGAGAGTGTACGTACATTGAACGGCAAGTCAAATTTTTGCTCCCATTTACAAAGTTACGATTAAAATAATTGGATTAAAGTGAACAGTTTTACTCAACTGCTTAGCAGGGTGCTGATTTTTTTTTTTTTTTTTTGTTTAGTACTCGTATCATCACAGAAAACCATTTTTATCAGAAGTTGTATCCGTTTTGGTTGATTCGCGTGCTGGTGGCAACTACTCCGTGCAGCGAGAGATATATAGAGGAGTTATGTGGGAAACGATAATGTCGGCATTACAATGGCGGTTACGAGCACTTGACATCAATAAACACGTCGCCATTACTATCACCACGAGTCGATAATACGACAGTGGAGTTCACTAGTCTCACTCCGCAATGAAAGTCACGCGTGCACAATGACGTGCGCTCTTCTCCGTCGAACATACTTATCCCTGGAGCCTCGGGTTTGTCGCAGGGGTGGACAAACTATGGACACTCGTAATGGCTGAGTCGCAAAGTCCTTACTTCCGGACTACGATATTACGGGTCCGCATCCTAGCCAACCCATGAACGTGGATGTCTCCCTTAAATTTAAGTTTAGGTTAGATTTGGTTGTAAACTGTCTTTCTGATCAGCCGTCCGGCATGCAAACAGAAACAACAATCGGCAAAATAAAAATAATATAATTTAGGTAGTTAATTGGTACGTTAACAGTGTTTCAGCGTGTTTGAAATTCACGTCTTCAACAAAGGCCAGGATATTGCACGTCGTTCGGCTTTTTACTGTAGAGAATACACGCTTCGGGAGCAATACATTGATTTCTAACGTACTGTATTAGGGAAATAAAACGTTTCAGAAGACTTCAGAAAATAATTTGGAAGTCGTGTTTCTTTCCGTGAATATTTATAAAACATCAATATTAATTATCTTGACAGCAAACGGGAAACCTGTTTCCAAGCAACATATTTTCTTCCAATAATGCAGAATACAAAACGTGAGTAATGTTCGAAGTATGTATTACCACATCAAATAGGGGGCCCCAAAATAGCTTTACCCCAGGACTTTGGCAGCCCGCGGTGAACTTCGCTACTAACTTTGACAGCACATTCCACAAGCCGACCTCCCGTGGTGCAGTCGGCTGTTGCGCCGCCGGTCTGGGGTGCGGGAGACTCTGGGTTCGAATCCCAGGTAAGGCATGGGTGTTAGTTCAAGTTAGGCCATAAGTTAGTTTGTAAGCCGTCCCCTGGTAAGTCTTCGGGCATGAAACCGGGGGACGTTGATAAGCTCTTTCTAATCAAATCCACACTCCACATACATTACTTAAGGCTCCCGCATACATAGCACTTTTTTTACGCGTTTGAGGCCGAGAAGCGCGAAAGCGATAAGGGCGACACTGCCACGCGCATCAAGTGCGCCATCGTCGCTAAGTGCAAGGCTCTGAACTGGCGTGCAGTTTTCATGTCGTGCTTCCGTGTACCTATAGTAGTCTCAGCGGTGCCCAAATAATTTTATCAGTGGAAAATTCTGTGGCGAGAAAGACGTGTATTTCAAACTTTCTTCAAACTTATTTCAAGCGCGAGGTAGGCAGGGGCCTTAAACAGAGTGAGGTAGGTAGGTGCATTAACCCATTCAGACCCATTGTACACAATTGTGTACATTACGAACGTGTGAGTAATTTTTGGTCTGTACTGCACACTTCGAAGCCCAATAACCAATGATCTTACCTGTGGGTAAATGATTCTCAAACCGTCTTACTGGTCTAGGTCATAATTAGTTCATATTACTGTAGCTCGGCGTATAGCCTACAGCTCATTGGCTGTGACAACGAAACAAGAGTTATGTCGACTTAAGTACAGCACGCATCATAAAATGTATTGTTTGCAACAGTAGAAACCGTAAATTATAGTGGGCCTGAAAGGGTTAAACAGAATGAGCCAGACCTGCGCTGAGGCGTTCAACCAAGGTCAGCCAACCAACTTTTGGGGATGCAACAGTTAAAACAGCTCGCAGACTTTCGCGTCTATGGTTGTCATCCACAAGTATTCTGGGCATGAGCCGCTTCATAGGGTTCTTTCTTGCGACGTTTTGGCATTCGTTACAGCTACCATCATCACATCACAGAGTACTTTAAGTACACAGAGGTGAAACTGTGTGACTTTCCGCCAACTCCAACAGCACATGAGAGCAAAATAGCGCCAGTAGTCAGCAACATGTTGAAACGCCAGTTAGCGCCTGTTCACCTACTCGCCAGCCGGCAGCCCAACCAACAGATGGCCTTTGCAGCACGCAGTAGCCAATCAGACGTAAGGTCAGTTGGCAGAGCCTCGCGCAGCAAATCAGAGTGTGGGTACACCCACATCAAAGGAGACACCAAGCCATTTCGCCTCTTGTACTTATCTGCTCTGTGTCTACTCTGTGATGAGTTGGTACCACTGAAAACGTCGGAAGAATAAACATCTTCTACGCGTCTCTGTTCCAGTATCTTAGTGAATGACCACTGAAATCAACATATTTTTACCTCTAGCTACGTGTAAGCTGAAAAAGTTCGCAAATAACTGTTTTGTTTTCTTTCCTCCACATTTTCTCAGATGAATAAGGTCAGCAACAATTTAACAATTAAAGTGTACGAAGTAGTAAGTTTTTATGAAGAATATTAATAGAATATTCTGTAACAGTTTTTATACAAAATGATAATGTGAATTGCCTTAATGTCGTTGCTTTAATCATGTGTGTGAAAAAACTATAAGCAAAGCAATATTAAACATTTAAATATCAAAATCAGTTTAAATATTTAAGACAAAGTGGATGATTTTAAATTTCATGTTAATATATTAAGTGGTCCATGTGATCAAAACAGAATAAAACGATTTTTTTTTTTTTTTTTTTTTTTTTTTNTTAATAGAATATTCTGTAACAGTTTTTATACAAAATGATACTGTGAATTGCCTTAATGTCGTTGCTTTAATCATGTGTGTGAAAAAACTATAAGCGAAGCAATATTAAACATTTAAATATCAAAATCAGTTTAAATATTTAAGGCAAAGTGGATGATTTTAAATTTCATGTTAATATATTAAGTGGTCCATGTGATCAAAACAGAATGAAACGATTTTTTTTTAATTTTTTTTTTAAGAAATACAAATTTTATACAGGTTGATCCTGAACTGCAGGTACAAATGCTGTGAGTAATTCCCTATGCAAAATGAGATAGAAAACACTATAGGACCACTGTCCTACAGAAATTAGTAAAGGAGGGAAGTGCCCTTGAAAATGTATATTTGAAATGGTTTATGAATCGGAAGTTTCATGAAGATAACACCACTTTTACCCAGGTATTTATTTACACGTTCGTGGTCTACAGAAAATGAATCGCCTACAAAACCAGTTCTCAACATTTTCCATAGATAATTATTCATATCATTTCTACGTGCAGTTCAGAGTCATCTGTATAAAATATTAAGGAAACCGTTACACCTTCTCCCATTCCCAACCCCCTCCCACCAAACCGAACTTACTTCCGAAGATGGTAAAGTAATTAAAACTGGTTTCTTCGACGTGTCTGTGCGTTTTGTGTTTGCGTGTTTTTATAAGTTAAATTAACCGTACTTATCCAAATATAATTTAAAACAATACTTTTCAGGCCACTTTCTATGATTTGGTAAGATTTTTATATTGCACATAAATTGCAGAAATAGAGAAATTAAAAGGCGTCCTTGAAAACTGTAACTGAATATCATTGCACTCCCTGGAAATTACTTTAGTTAGACTTAAACACACATATAAAACAACAAGATTTTGTCCCAAGAGCAGAAGCCTGTCTTTCACGAGGCCGAAGACTTGTTCTGAAGTGATGAAAGTCGCGGCAACCCTGGCTCCACAATTCCAGCTGAATAAGCCGTAATTGGCAGAGTACAGACCAACCAGCGCATAGTAAACAAACTGACGTAATCTTGTAGAATTACGATTGCTTTGTAGAGACGCCAGATAGTATCTTCTAAAAATATAGCATGTCTTCACAAACATGAATGAATAACAACAATATAGAACAAAGAGGACATTTATACTACTAAAAATATTTTCTAAACAGCCTATATCATAAAGTCATTTATAGTTTCTGGGAATGTCACCCGTTTCGAGGGTCTCTTAAGGCTTAACGGATCTGTATGGTCTGAGACGGATTTCATTCGATAGACGTTTGTATATATTAGTATTAACATACATTTGTATAAAATTAGCAAATAATGTTAACTTTTGGCGTTGTAAATGAAATGCGTCAAAACCAAACGACAAAGTTAAAAATACGTTTAAGTACACCTATAAAATAATTAGTTAAAAAACAATTTCATTTCGTAGGTTGAAAGTATTTGAAAAAAATTATACATTTTTAATTTGCTCCATTTTCTTTTAGAACCTCAAAGAATTATTTTGCCAACTAATTTCCAAAATGTCGTTTGCGAAAGCACAGGATATTTGTTACTGTGCGGTTGGTAACACTCGTGGCGGGAGCGTGCTCCAGTCTTGAAGGGGCTGGAGGGAGGGGAGGGAGGTTAAGACCTCAACTGCCCTGTTATCCCCGTCTCCGGCTGTAATTTGGGGGACGAAATGCGCACGACGAGCAATTGCCGTCTAATCACAACGCCCTCTCGCTCACTCCATATTTTACTTTCCTCGTTTGCTTTGCGTCATTGTGAGCTCAGGGTGAAAGTGGGCAACGACCAGCAATGGAGAAACTCGGGAATGAGTGAACTATATGTTTTGTGTTAGCAGCATACTGCTGGTGCAGGGCTGAACTTCCTGTTCGTGACATGTGAACTTTCTATTCGTGACATGTCACGAGGGGCTCTGTTTTGTCGTAGTTTTAGGAAGCAATATTACATTAACAGTTTGAGTGCGGTACAGATTTATACTGGCAATCAAGACAACCTATAAGTGAGTCTCCTATATTCACGACTGCATTACCATCAGTTCTGCTGTTCTCTATATTCCCATTTACAACCGTTATATTGGTCGACACACTAAACAACTTTCATTACTGGCTGACTCTCTGCCAGTTTAACGCTGAGTTGAAATTTTTCCAATCAATTCTTCTTTCCTGTGTAAAATAATGTACAATCTACCCTGTTAGTGTCAATTATTTACACTTTTAGTTTTGCTGACGTTACATATTTATTTGCATAGAACCTTATGTAAAGTGCAGGCAAAGTAATATTTCCTTGCTGGTGTTAGTAAAGAATGCAGATATCGAAATATCACGGCAAACTCCATACAACTCAGTTAAAATCACACGACGTAATATTACATTCGCAGGACTCGAAGTGTCAATAAAATAAAATAGGTATTTCAAACAATTTTATGTTATTTCATTTCTGTTTTAAAACATTCACAGGACATTCATGCCAATGTGTGGGTTGGGGGGAGGTTTCATATCCCATGTGGACACCCCACCCCCTTGTGGATCCGCCCCTGAGTTCACGTGCTTCAAGTCTAGCCTGCTACCGAAATAATTTGCTAAATTTATGTAGGTATATAGCTCATTCACTGTTACTTCCAACTTTTCTGAAGACCTGCTAAAATTCTAATTTCAGGGTATTCCTCCGCCTCGTGCAAACAAAGCATAACCAAGTCTAGAAAATTTCATCAAGGGACAACGCATCGCATTCGTGCGCTTTGTGAAATAATATTTTGCATAGGAACTATTTCTTACTAGGCTTTTCCAGCGCACATATTTTCTCCCAGTCTTTATTAATATTAATTATAAATGAAATATTAAAATGTATCGATAAAATGTACGTGAAAATTCAACTAAACCAAAAATAAGGCATTTTTATGTTAACAGAAGTATAAAACGCTTGTGATACATGACATATTTAGGAACCAAGTAAAGACGCCACATATGGGGTGATTTATTAAAGGTTTGAATAAAAAAGTGTGAAGGAACCGCGAATATACTATCTATGCTAAATACATATGAGTAACTAAAAGTGTGTAAAAAGTCTGCAAGCTATTTGGGGCCACCTGGATGGGAAGATAAGCTACGTGTGTGCGGTGTTAAGTTGCGAACAATTTCAACTCGAATAGCTAATATAAATATGTAATCGAATGGCAGTAAATTCGAATTCCGATACCCTACTTATATAACTGCTTTAAAAAGTGTTAAAATTTTAAACAAAGTGTTAACATTTACAAGTGTACATTTTCTCTGTGATGGATACGTATAATGTTTACTAAGGGATTTGCGAACACGTCAATTAAATTCATGAAATTGTAGTAGCTTTTCGTGGAAAAAGTTTCTTGCTTCAGTGGCGATTACTATAAAGTGTTGCAATTAAAGAAGTGCACTTCAAAGAGTTCCTTCGCAAAGCAGTAATTTTCGTAGGTTTGAAATGCACAGCTTTACCCCTGCACATCTCTTCTCTTGTGCCTGGGACATCGGGCTCTTTTATCCATTCCTCTCCAATGACCCAATTTTTCCTTCCCCTTGATTTTCTCTTGCTATACGTTCCCTACGAAGACGACTCTCTTTTGATACTGTCTCGTGCGTCCATATTTATTCCTCATTAAGTTTCCTGGCAGTAGCAACCGCCATGACCTTCAAATATACTGTGCTAATGAAACACTGCTAATCCAATCTAAAAAAAATCTAATCTAAAAAATATATAGCATTTCACAACTTCCTTCAGATAATGTACGGGCAATTTTTTACTGCCTCTAAAACCTACTGATTTATATGACACTGATGTTAATGCAGTTTCCAAAACATTTGTCTTACCACGTGTTTAAGATATGCAATACACTCGCCTTATAACTGTATGAGAAAAAGTTTGTTATAATCCCGACTCTGAAGACATTTTGTACACTACATATTCCGAAAACGAAAATGGACTGAGACAGTTTCTAGTGAGGAATACGAAAACGTTTTATTTGATGTTCACAGCTACACAAATGCTTGAATGTTTTACGCTATTAGTATGGCATTCATTCAAAAAATGAGATATATCTCGATGTAAATAATGTATAATTTGCAGTCGTAACATTCTGGTGCGGTGATATTAGTTTTATTTGTAAACGAACACGATAAACTTAGTAATAAAGAGATACGCACATAACTCGGAAACCTTATGTATTTTCATTATTTCGAAAAGTTATAGTTTGCGATTGGGTAGTTTTGTCAATTAACGAAAGGAAACGCCATCGGCGAAGCCATTTTTATTTCGGTTTAGATATTGAACTTTTATCATTTTTGTAAGAAAACTTGCCTGATCGCGGGTTAAAACCTCGAGTATCTGGTAAGAGGAGAAGAACGCAGACTATGGCAGTGCCTTCCAGACCTGTCCGTGAGCTTGACGTGTAAAGTAGTAAAGTGAATTCATAAAAGTCAGTCTTTACACCTCATTGAGCTTCACCTGCCTCGCTCCACGCAATCACTCCACGCCAGTGGAGTAGGCACTGCAAGCACTCGAGAGGCCACGGGTTCGATCCCGACAAGCTGGAACGGGCGAGAGCTTCCCGACGTAAGTGGTATTTCAGTTACAACAACAAGCAAATTGCGAGTTGACAACCTTACAACAAAATACAATCATCTTGCTAAAAAAAAAAAAAAAAAATTATTGATTGGTTATTCCTTTAACTCTAGTTCAGAATAAAGCAAATAAAAATGTGCTAATATTTTATCTCCATACAATAAATGCATTAAATTAGGTTGCGTTAAGTCAAACTAGCAGTGCGGAATAGTGCCAACTGCCGTAATTATGGTTCAGATAAAGACTTGCTATTACTCGTTTTGTTTACAACAAAAAAAGACGCACTCTAAAACTGAAATAGCAAAGTGGCTAAACATCAGTGAAATTATTGAAAATTACTTCACTGAAAATTAGTGTCAACTTACTCATACTTATTTCTGTGGTTGAATTTCATGTAATGGTTGTTTCCGCTGTATTTGAGTGATTCTCACTACTCGTAGGCATTGGTTCCCAGCCTATTTTACTTTCGCTCTTAGAGAGAACGTGGAGTAGAGTGCACATACTAGCCGCATAGTTATCATTTTCGTACTCCATCATTACACGGATTTGCCGATAGCACTGTTAAAACCACTGTAGGCTAACAAAAAAAAATTTGGTAAATAAATCTTTTGAAATGTTTGTGCACATTCCTGCGGCCGAGTTTAATTGAATTAGAATGCATTCAGTTTGTTCAAAAATGTTTATTTATATAAAATCATGGGTCAGTGTAAAAACCAACCGTAAACAAATATCTTCTTAACTGTTTAACCACGTGATTTCGACAGCTCTGTCGGCGAGATGGGCAACACATCTTTAGTCTATGGAGTTGCCGTTCGGCGACAGCTTGTTAACTGACGTTCAGTTACTATTTTCATTGACTGACGTTACTAATTCAGGTGTGGACTGCATGTACAGGTATAACTGAACCAAACCAACAGAACACCAAATCACACCATTCGTGGGGGAAAGGAACGGAGCTGAGTAAGTAAGAATGGTTCGAGGGACGGGTGGGGTATAATTTGCCGTGAGAGGAAAGGGAATAAAAACACCGAAAGGGGGATGCTGCAAGGGGTAACCTAGCAACAGTCGTGTTTCCCCTGCCGACTATATAAGGGGAGGGCACAGGAAAATAAACCAGAAGGGGGAGAGGCTCAATTGCGCCATCCCCCCNCACTCTGGTTAAGCCAGCGCCAATTAAAAATCAAAGATGCCCTGCCCCTTTCTACTAGTATTTTCATTTTCTCTGCCCATTAATAAAGAGCATGGTTTCCACCTATCTGTCTCCTGTAGCATTTTTCTGTAAATGCATGCAACAATTTTTAATTATTTCCTGTCGAAAGGCTTTTACGGTGTCTATATCGGTTTTTTCCTTTCTCTTAGTACAGTAGTTTAGCTCCAAGTACACTCAGGGAGGTTGTCATGTCCGAAATGATGTCATGGCAACCCAATCCCTTGCTGCCGCGATGCATGTCTCCTTGCATGATTTCCTTCCCTTGTAGGCGTGTGTGGCTTAGCCCTGAGACGCAATAAACTCCCGTCCCTACCGCGGGCTCACACCCAACACTTAGTTTTAGAGTAGGTTAGAAATATAAATAAATAAACCAGAAGGAAAGTGGGGAGGGAACTAGTCGAGTCGAGGCGTCAATGGTCGAGGGGGCTGGTGTCCTGCAAGAGTCGCACGAAGACGAAGCACTGGAGACTTCTTGCACTGCCGACACTGCTCGACTGCAAGCTGACCGTAACAGTCGGAGCTCGTTACTCTCGTAACGTCATCTCCTAGCTTTGGTATGGCGGAATTTAAGATAAGTATCATTGAATCAATTTCCGTTACACATTCAAGCTAGGAGCAGACTGATAGGTGTGAAATAACGTAAGCTAGGTACATGCAATCTGGTGATGACATCATACCAAGCTTGTACGCGCCTGCAGACCAATCGCTAGTTGGGTGTAAAGGTACTTTGGGATTTTTTTTCAAATATAAACAAACAATAATCCAGTGTAGCGGGCGAAGGCTCCTCTTAAGCAGTAACACGGCTATCGTGTCCGCTGAATTTTAGGAGCCTAGTGCTTAACGTTTACGACCTAATTTTTAGCCTACTTTCCGGAGGAAAAAAAGAAAGGCTTATGAGATCACTTCCCTGTCTGTATGCCTGTGTGTGTATGCAATATGCATGTGTGTGTCTGTGCATGTGTGCGCCCCCTTTTCAATTTTTGAACGCATAAACCGAATTTCAACAAACTCGGTACGCATATGGTACTTAGTAAGGACATCTGATTTGTAGTTTTCGACAACGCCGCGCAACCATTAAACTGAATAAAACCAAATTGTGAGTGTTCACAGTGCATAACGTAAGCATTGAATTTAGATATGGATATTGTTGTTATTCTGCCATTTTGGAAGATAGCACCACGTAAAAATACAACTCTTATATTATAACTCGAAAACAACTAAACCAATTCTCTCCACATCTGGTAAGTAAATGATACTGTGGTAGGCCATGTAGATATATTTTATTTACGTTTATTGGGCCCTTATTTTTTAAATGGTGGCTGTGAAAAGATTTTAGGTTTATTTGGTATATACAGTATACCATACCGTTTGACCAATTTAGACCGACGTTTGTGCGCAGAAAGTATAATTTACAAGCGTCATATACGCCAAGAAATAGCCACTTTTGTTCGCCATTTTGTAAAATAGTGCTACATGAATAAATGAAGTTTTAATGTTATATCTCGGGAACACCTGACCAATTCGTACCAAGTTCGGCAGACCAATAGTACAGTGGTAGGTTATGTAAAATAATGTGTTTTTAAGGATGTTAATAACTTATCTACAAAATGGTGGCCATATAACCATTTTAGAATAGTATGCTGTATCGTCGAAATCATGTAATCGATTTAAACTTAACTTTGTATGCTGGCAGTATATATTACAACTATCAAATGTGTCTACATAGAGTTTATTTCCTCCGCCATTTTATAAGATAGCGCCACACAAACAAATTAAGTTTTTATGTCATATATCGGGAAATAATTGACTGATTACTAAAAAATTCGGCAAACAAGTACCTAGTACTGTGGTAGGTAATAAAATTAGTATGTTTTTAGTAGGTCAGACACTTATTTACAAAATGGTGGCCATATAGACATTTTAACTTAGTATGCTTTATCGTCGAAACCATATAACCAATTTCAACTTAACTTTGTATGCTATGCTCACAGTATACAGGTATTACAACCATAAAATATGTACATACAAAGTCTCTTTAGTCCACCATTTTGCAAGATATCACATGACAAATTAACGTTTTTATGCCACATCTCTAGAGAAAACCAACTGATTCCCACAAAATTTGGCATACAAGTAGCACTACTGCAGGACATGTAATTTTATATGTTTTGTGTGGGTCAGGCACTTATTTGCACAATGGCAGACATGTAAACATTTTATTTACGTATGTTATATCTACGAAACAAATTTCAAGTGAGGTTCTAAATTTATATGCTGGCAATGTATATTAACCATCAAATTGTATATAAAGAGTCTCATTTCTTCTCCATTTTATGAGATTACTCCACATGAAAATATACATTTTTGTCATATCTCGGGATACAACCAACCGATCTCTACCAAATTTGCCGAAGAAGTAGTACTGCGGTAGGCCATATTAATTTATATGTTTTAAGTGGCTCAGACACTTATTTTCAAAATGACGGGCCTGTAAATATATTAGGTTAGAAAACCCTATCATTATAAAAAAAACATTAGACTGATTACATCTAAAGTCGATGCTCAGAAACCTACCTCCGTAATGCAGTTGATTGCATGCTAGCGCATGGTACGAGGTTTTCTGGGTTCGAGTCCTGGGAAAGGCATGTGCGTATTTATAATTGTATCACTATTGTTGCTTTTGTTTCTGGTTTCATCTCAAATGATATTGCTGTAAAAAATACGTCAAGGTCCACCTACCATCGAAGCTTTTAAGAACTTCATTAAAAATTACTTGTACCCGTGTAAAGGAAAGTAGGCTCATTAGTTATATAGACTGTTCACGGCAAAGTGAGCACTTTTGAGGCTCTAGTTACTTTTTCCTTTCAGCCATTTTTTTTTAACCTTTAACCACCTTTTTAAATAAATATTGCCAGGCAAGTGTGTATATTCTACTGCACTCGAAAGTTAACGTCTAAGGATAAAATAAAATACATTTATTGACTATTATTCCAAACGAGAAGGTTTTCAAAAGTACTCACTTGACCGTGAATAGCCTATATCGGCAACTTCTTGTTTTTTGTTGTGTAAACACATGGGCGTCGAACTGTATCAACTTCAGGGGGAGGGGGAAATGCTAGGTTAATGTACGATTTAGGTATTAATTAGTGTATCTTTGAATGCGGGGTCATTATATATATATATATATATATATATATATATATATATGTGTGTGTGTGTGTGTGTGAGATAGGATGTGTGGGGCAAAGGATTATAAGAGATGCATACAATTTTGAGTGATCATTTTAGTTATTAAATTTACGTTAATACAAGATTTTAAATTTCTTAAAATGTTTTATTTTCGCTCTAATAATTACAACCAAGCCATCTTCTAAATTTCATAATGGGGTAGAGAGCCTGGCAACAGCGCACGCTATCTATACTGCAGTATAAGTACACATAAGTACAGTATAAGTATATGTACTGCAGTATACCTACTATACCGCAATCTGCATTGAATTTAGCCTCGTACATTTAATCTCCAAAACCACTGGCTCATAGTTCGAAGCATTACGCCTGTCTCGCTGTCTGTGGTATGAAAAACATATTCAGTACCTAATGGAAAAGAGGTAATGATGCTTTATTCAAGCGTGGCAATAACGTCCTTAAATTAATGTTTCATGGGTTGTGTTTCTCGGCGCGGATACTGTGCCTCAATTAAGGCGTATGTTTTATTTCGTACTTATAAGTATGTTAAATACAAAAAAAAGTCTACGACACATTTTAATACAAGTGGTGTTTTAAGTACAAATATTTGCTTGGGTGCCCAACGTATGAATTTACATAATTTTTTTATTTCGTTTGTAAAATTAGGAGTGCCAACACCAATAAGCAAGCTTATTAACACGACATGACTAGTGGTAGCTAAATCTAATAACTGCACACATTTATGAAAGACGATGTAAACTGTAATGTATGTCGTAGTGTACAGCATTGTAAGTACTAGTAGACGCCACGTTTTAAGAGAAAACCGTAGCATGTTACTGTACAGAAAATATAATCGAGTACTGCTAGTAATATATACTGTATGTGGCACCATATGTTATCGATTAGTCTTTTCACTGAATGTGAACTTTCATTAAGATAGCCACAGCCAATACAAGCACATAGAACTTTGGTACCTATTGCCGTAATTTTTATTGGATATTATTTTTTCGTAATATTCAGAGCAAGCAACCAAAAAATCTATACATTCAAAATTCAACAATACATTTGCATTATCAAGTTATGTTCATAAAAATATGATAATATATAAACATATATATAATGGCTGTGCTTACCATTTTTATCTTCACATTCCTGAAAGAATGTTTTAATAGTATGGCACCTTCTTGCAGCACTCTTAAATCGATCTGTATGGCTCATTGCGAGCCGAATATTAAGACACACTATACAATTTTTACGACTTCACTCCAGTACGGGTCCAGGAATACCAAATACAAGGCTTCTTGTAGGCCGAGCACGAAGCAAGCAAAGTATTAGGAGCTTAGGGCGTCCTACGTCCGTTGGGGTGGATGAGGGGGGGGGGGGTGAAAGGTCGCCGAGATCCAAGAAAGAATTCGACGGAGAGGAGCAGAGGACATGAGCAGGTAAAAATACACCATTGTACAAATGCCTTTCTGGAATCATGGTAAGATGAGATACTATATTGCCTTTGTCATTGTCACTCACTTGAATACTTGAAATGTGATGTCAGTGGTAAATTACTGCCTACTTGTACGGTAATGGAATATGAAGAAATAAGAGAAGAATACTTACAGATAAATTAAAAGTTTTCTGTTAAACTGACTAAAATGCAGCATTTAGTTTTTTTTTTAATTCTCTTAATCAAGGGGTGAGATTTCCTACCCCTTGCCGGACACTTGGGGAGGGAAATGCCCCCCCCCCTCGTCGCCCTCCCGGCGCGGCGCCCATGTGTAATACCCCTTGGAGATAGGAAACCGTAAGTATTGTCTGTCTCATATAAGTTTGCGAGATTTTGACAGTCTGTTGGCATCTTGACATATACGAAACAAACAACGTACAATTTACAAAATCCTGTATCAGTTGATGCGTGAACGAACAAAAATTAATATTACGTTGGCTATTCTGAGTGCACTACCGACGCATATCAGACAAGCAGAAGATACGCGAATAAGAAATAGTTCTTAGATTAATTAATACATTTTATTTCACGAGGTCATAAAACAGCGGTTTTTAATGTTAAAAACTAAACTTCGTGCTAAAATAGTAATGTATAGGTGTTCAAAATGAGATGTACATTAAAACAATCCGTATTAAAATTAAACAACTTCAAACCTTGGGAGGTCTTTTCACGTCGTATCCCCACTCTCCATCCATGCTTTCCACACACGCTTGATATTAATTCCAAAAGCCTACATAAATATCACAGAGTAGTGTTGAATTATTTTTTCAAATAATTTGACGAAATATATTTCAAACTCGTGTTGTTTCAAGCCAGTAATAGGAGAAAAATCAACTTTTAAAAAGACGGGATCAGGTGGCAGGCCAAAGTGCTGCCACCTGTTGAGAAACGCATTCGGCTAACAAGAGCGCTACCACCTGCCATGCCATGCGCGCCGTCTGTCTCTCTCCCGAAGCGCTAACCAGCCAGAAAAATATAGCTTTCTTGTGCAGAATAACAAATTTACGAATATATACCAATAATTTTCCTTTTTTCCGTGAGCTCTGTATAATTTTAAAAGTAATATGTATTTCCGTGTACAGCGATTTTGTTTACTAGTAATTTCCTTTGGGCCGGTAATCGTTACGTCTACGTCCATTACACGCTACCGCCCGCTTTGCAAAGTCGTTGGTGAGTTGGCGAATGAAAGTGCATTGTCAAGCAAGTACCCAAAATTATTTTTATTTCAATTCTTAACTTATTAGCTGTAACGTCCGAAGTGTGATAAGAACTACAATTACTGTCTCACAAATGTTAACCCAAATTCGCTGTCTCTGATAAATTAAAAAAGAGTGAACAAATATTTAATTTTTTACAAGGTTTTATATTTTTACTTTTATAATCTACGAATTTTTTTAGACAGATGTCAGTCTATAGATACCTTAGAGTTTGTTTATCATTACAGTACAATGACAAGTGGATTAGCTGACAGCGTATTGATAAAAAATACAGCCTCCACTTGACGCGCCAGCTGATGGCGAAAGGATACATAAACGGAAAATAAACATTTGGCACTACTTTCGTCGAACTGTCAAAATCTCGCCAACTTACATGAGAGAGACAATAGCTCGGTCCTGGAATTGGCAGCACTGATCCGGTAGTCAGGCCTGTTCGCGCGCAGGGACGGAAGAGCCTCGCTTCCTTCCAGGAATCTCCCCCTCCACAGCGAAACACTTTCCTAAATATACAATGTATCACAAGCATTTTATACTCGTGTCAACATAAACATACCTTATTTTTGGTTGAATTGAACGTTTATTACATTTTATCAATTAATTATATCACATTTATAATTAATATGAATACAAACAGAAATAATATTGGTGTGTTAGTAATGCCTAATAAGAANAGCAACTTGACTAGGGAAAACAATCATTACCGAACGAATCGTCCATTCGCGGTTTCTTCACACTTTTTGAATCAAACCTTTGGAAATTCACCCCGTGTATGACGTGTTTGCTTGTTTCCTAAATATACAATGTATCACAAGCATTTTATACTCGTGTCAACATAAACATACCTTATTTTTGGTTGAATTGAACGTTTATTACATTTTATCAATTAATTATATCACATTTATAATTAATATGAATACAAACAGAAATAATATTGGTGTGTTAGTAATGCCTAATAAGAAATAGTTCTCATGGGAAATGTTATTACGCCGAGTGCGCAAGAGTTCGGTGCATTGTCTCTTTGGCGTCATTTTTTCACACTCGGTTAAGCTTTGTGTGAGGCGGAGACGTATCCTGGAAGTAGAACCTTACAAAAGTTAGGAATAACCGTGGATGGATTATACCAGAAGGCAGCGGCGTGTGGTGAACTGTTGCAATGTAAGCTGGACTTCGTTCTGTGCCATACCTAATCGTTTGCTAGTTGACACATCGGACAATTAAACGTACCGGTGCGGTAGACGTCACAGCACGTGCGTAATGGGTGCCTCGCCGCTCTCTCGTGAGTGACCGCAGTATGCTCATTTTCTCCCGGCTCCACTCTGGGTTACTAGTTCCTGCTGCGTGCGCCGTGTGTGTACAGCACTGAGCAATCACCAGCTCACCTTGCAACCCTTCACCACACCCACTACCCGAAGGCGAGGTTCTATGTGCCTGGAGCAGTTTCGGCCATTCGAATCATGCTTCACAAAATGTGTGTAAAGTTCTGTGGGTCTGTGGATTTTTTTGTTGAACGAACGAATATGTGGATTTTGTATGAAATATCCACATCCAACTGAAATCTTACAAACAAGCTAACTTTCTCACGAAATGTGCCCAAGGATGAAGTGAATGAATTAATCTCTGTATCCTTGCATTCCCAGCCGAAAATTTTATTCGAGAAAGACGTCGCTCATAAATCGTACAACGTTGGCAACAAGCTCAAACTATGTCCTTAAATGGACAAAAGAAAAATTTGTCAGAAAATTGTGGTCTGCAGAAATTCATGTAAATCCCTGCCGTGAAATTTGTATAACATATAATTGTGCGTGTATGAGCAATATTGCATTCACTTGTGGAAACTGGATATAGGGATGGTTGATCTGGCAACACTGCGATTCGAGACACTTTCAGACCCGCTTACCTATTCCCCGGCGCATAAACACGCTAAAAACCTGAATAGGCGTGCAGTGTTCCCGTTGTATCGCTGGAATTATGGGATTTTAAACAGTGACCCTAACATGTTATTAGTGCAAAGACTGCAGCAAAGTTCAATACATGTCCCTGGACTAGTTTCGAGTGCTTACGATCAGTACGTGTGAAAAAGCAATTTTTAGCTAAGTTGGACAGCTCGGAAAAAGTGTTTGTGATGTGCGTGGTCTCTTCAAAGTAGTTTTTGTACTTCGACATAAGTGTACTTTCTTTTTGTAGATCAGGACATACGGCGCACGGTAAATAATGCAGTAAAAAAAACGGGTGCCTGTACATACTGTATGTACGCGCGTTAGAAGTTATACTTCTTTGGCGTGTCTAAAATAAAAATTGTATTGCGTAATCAAATAATGTAAGTAGGAAAAACGATAAAATGACCGTAGAAAGACATTAAATACAATTAATAAAGGTTTGATTAAAGAACATAATTAAACTACCCTTAACGCGCCAAAAGAAGTATAACTTAATAAAATAATACTTACAAAAAATTAACCTCACATACTTGAAAACATTTTCAAAATTTTATTATACAATTTTTGTCACAACAAATTTTCCTGGCACAATGTAAGTAAAATTAATTATATATATATATATATATATATATATATATATNTGTCAGAAAATTGTGGTCTGCAGAAATTCATGTAAATCCCTGCCGTGAAATTTGTATAACATATAATTGTGCGTGTATGAGCAATATTGCATTCACTTGTGGAAACTGGATATAGGGATGGTTGATCTGGCAACACTGCGATTCGAGACACTTNTGAGCAATATTGCATTCACTTGTGGAAACTGGATATAGGGATGGTTGATCTGGCAACACTGCGATTCGAGACACTTTCAGACCCGCTTACCTATTCCCCGGCGCATAAACACGCTAAAACCTGAATAGGCGTGCAGTGTTCCCGTTGTATCGCTGGAATTATGGGACTTTAAACAGTGACTCTAACATGTTATTAGTGCAAAGACTGCAGCAAAGTTAAATACATGTCCCTGGACTAGTTTCGAGTGCTTACGACCAGTACGTGTGAAAAAGCAATTTTTAGCTAAGTTGGACAGCTCGGAAAAAGTGTTTGTGATGTGCGTGGTCTCTTCAAAGTAGTTTTTGTACTTCGACATAAGTGTACTTTCTTTTTGTAGATCAGGACATACGGCGCACGGTAAATAATGTAGTAAAAAAAATGGGTGCCTGTACATACTGTATGTACGCGCGTTAGAAGTTATACTTCTTTGGCGTGACTAAAATAAAAATTTTATTGCGTATTCAAATAATTTAAGTAGGAAAAACGATAAAATGACCGTAGAAAGACATTAAATACAATTAATAAAGGTTTGATTAAAGAACATAATTAAATTACCCTCAACGCGCCAAAAGAAGTATAACTTCAAAAAACCTGTATTTCAAACCCTGCAATGTTTTTAAAGCTCCAGGTACATAGCTTTCACAACAGCCCGTCTACAATTGGCATGGGGTAAACATATTCCCCCATGCGAAAATCCGGGAGCGACCCCACCTGGAATCGAGCCCGGTTCGCCCAGGTGGGAGGCGAGTAACGTAAACACTACACCACCGCGGCCCCAACGTGGTCGGTTCGAGTTCGCATTTGAGCCGGGACAAGCCTCTTCTACAATCGGCGTGGCATTACCGTAACGCATCGCACAAACAAGTGAGTACCTGAGTTTTAAACGCCAGCGTCTGCAACAAGTTTTTGGCGTGGCATAACGGGCGTAACTTGACGTGGCTTGGCGTAGTCTTCTAATAGAACATTTTTTAACGCCCTCCAATTAGAACGCGGGGCATCGTTGGTACCACCGTGGTGTTTTTTTTTTGTCCAGTTAGTAGTTCATCGTCCGCATACGAAATTGTGCTCGAATAGCAACGATCATAAACTTTACTGCATTTCCCATTATCACATAAAACAATTTTCTTGTGTCCTGTGTCCCTCTAAAAAAGAAAGTGAACATAGCCAACCTAAAGAAACCAAATTTCCCCGTCTGCTAAAATAATGCCCTGTTTCTTTAATTTATTTTAATTGGTGAAACAAAATTGCTCCCGTTTACGTTAATGTCAGAGGGTCATATAACCCCCTAATAATCTGCTATAAGGGTCACATTCTCAGAATGAATAATAAACCCACACTAAAACTATGACTTTTGTTGTTTATTAACATCTGCAGAAAGACAAATTTCTGTATTGTTTTTNTAATAAACCCACACTAAAACTATGACTTTTGTTGTTTATTAACATCTGCAGAAAGACAAATTTCTGTATTGTTTTTAAATATAATTTCTTCTAGTTACTTTTAGTTGAATTGTGCAGTATTTCTATAATTTATATAATCCGATATTTGTTTATGAACTTTATCAAATTTCACGCTTAAATAAAAATAAGTGTCTATGTATTATGCAAGTTTCGAGTAAACCTGAATATTAAACATGCTACTAAGATTTTTTCTGTGATACAGTGATATTTGCTAATGTTTATTTTACTTTAAAATACGCGTAAAATACGCAAAAAATATTTTTTAAATAGGAATCTTGATTTTTACCCTTGAATTACAAACACCATTCGCCGGCCCTGGTTATGGACGATGGAACCTACACTCCGTCCAAAGTCGACTTGGCTTAAATAATATTACTTACACAGCATAACAAGGGAAACCTTCAGTCGGAATAAAAAACCTGTGTATCATCAATCAGAAAGAACAAACGAATAAGAAATCATTTTTCCAGCACAAAAATTTTTATACGCATAAGTTGGCTACAGCCGTTTTTATGACGGTCCACATTCTCATTGGCCTAAATATGTCACTCATCATAAGTGTTTTATACTTGTGTTAACATAAAAGTGCCTTATTTTTGGTTCAGTTAAACATTTACATATAATTTATCAATAAATTATAGCATTTCATTTACAATTAATATGGACGAAAACAGTGAGAAAATAGGTGCGTTGTTAATGCCTAATAAGAAATAGTTCTTATTAAAATAGTTTTAAAGTGAGTGCGTACGAATGTTAGTGTAATTTTGTAGACTCGGTTAACCTTTTCAGTCACAGATAAATCTATAATTTTAGGCGTTGCAACAAACAAATTTTTTGTTAGAAACTGTACTGATATCGATACGAACGTTTTGTCATGCATCGGAACCAATAAAAATCTGTCTGTGCTTCATCCTACTGGCAGCAGCTGTTTATAAGGCTACGGAACATAGTTTCAACAGCGAATGATGNAAATCTGTCTGTGCTTCATCCTACTGGCAGCAGCTGTTTATAAGGCTACGGAACATAGTTTCAACAGCGAATGATGTTTCCCACAAGAAGGAAACTTTCTTTATCGGGTTGTATGTTACGCTGTGTACAGTGCAGACCATTAAAGACACATCATATGCAACAGTGGCGAAACAACATAACATAATTAGGAGGGGGCAATTCTTTTGGCGCCCCCTTACAAAAAACATTTGTATTTTGGGGAAAAAAGGGGGGGGNACATAATTAGGAGGGGGCAATTCTTTTGGCGCCCCCTTACAAAAAACATTTGTATTTTGGGGAAAAAAGGGGGGGGGGCGAATTTGGGAAGTAATGTTTTAGGTGCCCATAATGTATTTTTGCTACCGTTACAAATGTAATTTTGTTACGATTGGTACAATTTTCCACCTATTGCTATGACAAACTTATTGTGAAGTGACGATTCAAGTCATGTATTAAATCGGAAACATCAATACGAGGTCAGGAATGGGAGATTTTACTAATTATTGTATTGCATTTCAGCGAACAAAGATGTTCGGGGCGCCATTTAACCTTATTCTGGCGCCCTTTATCAAACGTTATGAGGGGGCAATGTACGCCGTGCCCCCCCTTTTTTTTTCTCAGTTGTTACGCAACTGATATGCGCCGTTGCATATACAGGAAGGACACTGTGACTGAAAGAATAAGCTTTGTTTTCGTGAGGCGAAGGACTAAGTAGTCTGGAAGCAGAACTTAGCAGGGCTTCAGAAAAGTTGGAAGTAACACCGTGAAGTGACTGTACTAGGCTGCGAGTTCGTCTGGCCAGCGGCAGTGCGTTATGACGCACTCTCTCGCTTTCTCTCTCCCTCTCCCCTTCCACGCTTCTTTCTTCTCGCTCCCCCCACCCTGTACTGCAACAAGCGGCGTGTGAATGACGAGGGAAGAACTCTGCAGGAGTATGACCTCGAACACTACACGTCACACATTCACCTTTCGCGGCCGGCAGGCGCACATGTATAGGCTGTTCACGGTAAAGTGAGCACTTTCGACGCCTTAGTTACTTTTTCCTGTCAGCCATTTTTTTTTTAATTAACCACCTTTTTAAATAAATATTGCAATGTAAGTAATGAACACAGCATTCGAAAATTAACATCTGAGGCTAAAAGAAAATATATTTATTGACTATTATTTCAGATGAGGGAGATTTCAAAAGTGCTCACTTAACCGTGAATAGACTATACAAACACTGCTTCGTTTCGACAAGCCCGCGACCCGTGACTTCACTGCATCGGTGGCAAAATTCTGCTTGGGAAGGGGGTAGTTAATTGGCTCCAGATCCAACTATATGGAACTTAAAGTAAAGTCAATTCGTGGTTTTTTCCAACTTTCCTGAAGCCCTGCTCAAATTTTACTTCGAGGAAATTCCTCCGCTTCATGCAAACAAAGCTTATTAACTAAGTCTAGAAATTTACACCAAAGTGGCAGCGTACCGCATTCGTGCGCACTCAGTTTAATAATATGTTGCATAAGAACTATTTCTTACTAAGCATTAACAACACGCCTATTTTCTCANCGTGCGCACTCAGTTTAATAATATGTTGCATAAGAACTATTTCTTACTAAGCATTAACAACACGCCTATTTTCTCAATGTTTTTATTCATACAAATATAAATGAAATAATATAATTTATGGATAAATTATAAGTATAGGTTCAATTGAACCAAAAATAAGGCACTTTTACGTAAAAGCACGTATAAAACGCTTATGNGATAAATTATAAGTATAGGTTCAATTGAACCAAAAATAAGGCACTTTTACGTAAAAGCACGTATAAAACGCTTATGAAACATGAAATATTTAGGAACTAACAAAACGCGTCATGTATATTGTGATTTTTCAAAGGTTTCATTCAAAAAGTGTGAAGATACTGCAATAGACTATATATCCACCGGATTTTGGGAGGGAAACTTGTCGTAAAAATCACTTTGCCCGTAAAACTGTCAACAATAAAATTGTTATGAAACCTTTAATTGTAACGAAAATGTTGATTACTATAGACTGTAATGCATTTTATTGAATTATATTGTTAAGTAATATTTATCCCAGTAACTAATTTATTCTTTCATTGTAACCCCCCTCCCATAACGTCTCTCTTCATACTTCTGTGCGCCTGCGTGGCCCGGTCACGAGCAGAAATGCGAGTCCCGACTGCAATCTCCGTAGCGTTCCCATTAGAGAATTTGTGCTGTCTATAACTCTACAACCGCAGCAAGAAAAATCTGTTGCGACCAATCAGAAACGAGCGTTGAAAAAGAAAGCAGGTTTTTTACATGGACTGCGGATATTTACGACTTATATCTAACCTAACGTGTTTTGTTTACTTACACGTGGAAAAAGGGTGTTTTCCCGGGGGATGTACACTGCGAATCTCGATGACCAATGATCCTACTTATGGGTAGATAGATGATTCGCAAACCGTCTTACTGTACTAGGTCATAACTGGTTCATATTACTGCTGTCGAAAAGTATCCCACAGCTCATTGGCTGTGACAACGAAGCAAGTGTTGTGCCGACTTAAGTACAGCACACATCATAATTTTTTTTTGGTTTGCAACAGCTGAGACCGTAAATCAAAGTGGGTCTGAAAGGGTTAAGATAAGTTGACCAAAGCGTATACTCGTGTTTTTGCGTTCCGAAGAACCGCGGAGTTAGTGCGCACGAGTGTGTGTAGCCGGTGGTTGGACAACGGTGTTCGCAGCGGCTGGTCATGGCGAGCTTTCACCCGGCGACGTGACTGGTTCAGTGTGTCCTCGACTGCGGTGCAACCTTCGTTGCAACAGTTCGCGCCGTCCGCCTAGGAAGAGGACTCGCTCACGAAGCTGTTTCGTAGACGTTGGATAGTCCTCGCACCTATCGAGGTGGCATCGCGCAGATTCAACTCTGCGCGATGCCGTTGACAGGTGAGGTGGAACCACCCTCGGGTGGATAACATCCACCCACTGCGATTGGAAGGAGCGTAATCTCTTTCTGTTGGACGCATTCAACTGCAGCCAATTAATAAGCTCTGTTCAAGCTTAATTACCATGCACGTTACTGCAGTGATAAGATTTGGAAAGTGTGCACAAACATCATTGAACAGCCTGATGTGAGATTGTTGCCTGTTGTGGCAAATAATAGGCCTGGAATTATTAAAACCTGAAGTGCACGCTTATAATAACTGTTCTGGTTTATCTCTCCCTTTGTACCTTAGTGGATCAGGTGCGGGAGGCCAGACCAAGAACTCAAAATCGCTGAGCGATATCAGGTAACATGTTACATTATCTCTTATCTGCGCCTTCTATATACACTGTTTTCTCCCTCCCTCTCTCTCTCCCTCCCTCTCTCTCTCTCTCTCTCTCTCTCTCTCTCTCTCTCTCTGCGCGAAACAATCCGGTGCCATATTGCCCAGCATTCGGCCAGCAGGCGTCCGGCGAAGGCTGGGCATGGCATTTCCTGGCTAGTGTCTGTAGCTGGTCTGTGTGTGGTACAGCCCTGCAGAGTTTTTATTTACCTATTTATGTATACTTTTCCAATAATGGTTTCAAGCCTTGCAAATGAGACTTGTTTTAATTCTTGCTGACATAGTTTTTACTTCATAATCACGACTAATGAGTAGGGACAGGTGTTTTCCGCAAACATATTTATGGCCATGCTAGACTTCAGTATCCTCCGCCCACATCCACAACTTCCTTTGGTTATTGGCCGCGTGTCTGCGTGAGAAGACGTGTTCTTATTTGACTAGGCCCAATCGTAATAAAGTACTCCGATACTGAACGTCTATGATTCGCGGGCAGACATTTGAGGCATGTGACATTTAAAATCTTCGAACCACGAAAGTGCGTATGAACAAAAGTGTTTTGGAGTACAACTAGTCTGGAAATCTTTTCGCGAAAAACACCTGTCCATAATAATGAGCTATAGAGTTTGTTTTCGAATATAGCAATACGAAGCAGTCATAACCTAAAAAAACTGCTCGGTTTACGAATTAGTTACGCTCAGGAAAGATGATTGGACACTGATATTCTCAGTGTACAGTACCCCATGTGCAAAATTTACACGATTGTTTAGAGTCTATTCGCGGTTTCTTCACACCTATTTTAATCTACCCTTTGAAAAATCACCCCATATATGACGTTCTTGGCTGTTTCATAAATATGCCATATATCACAAGCGTCTTATACTTGTGTTAACATAAAATACCTTATTTTGGGTTGCAATGAACTTTTACGTATATGTTAACTATACATTATAATATTTCATATATCATTAATATGAGTAAAACAGGTAGAAAATATATGTGTTGGTAATGCCTAGTTATAAATTGTTTTTATACAAAATATTATTAAATTTAGTGCGCGCGAATGCGATGCATGGCCCCTTCGGTGTAATTTTCCAGACTTGGTTAACACTTCGAGTGCTGCCGATGTGAAATTACGTCGTGTGAATTTAACTAAGTTGTGTGGAGTTTGCCGTGATATTTCGACATCGCCTGCAAATAAATATTTATATCAGCAACACTCAAAGTGTGAATTACCGAAACGGACAGGATAGATTGTACATTATTTTACATAGGAAAGAAGAATTGATCGGGNCACTCAAAGTGTGAATTACCGAAACGGACAGGATAGATTGTACATTATTTTACATAGGAAAGAAGAATTGATCGGGGCACTTCCAACTCGGCATTACATTGGCAGAGAACCAGCCAGTGATGAAAGTTGTTCAGCGTATGGACCAACAGGACGGTTGTAAATGGGGATGTAGAGAACAGCAGAACTAATGGTAATGCAGTCGTGAACATAGGAGACTCACTTCTAGGTTCTCTTGATTGCCGGTATAAATCTGTACCGCACTCAAAGTGTTATTAAGCTTTGTTTGCATGAGGCGGAGAACTGTTNCACTCAAAGTGTGAATTACCGAAACGGACAGGATAGATTGTACATTATTTTACATAGGAAAGAAGAATTGATCGGGACACTTTCAACTCAGCATTACATTGGCAGAGAACCAGCCAGTAATGAAAGTTCTTCAGCGTATGGACCAACAGGACGGTTGTAAATGGGGATGTAGAGAACAGCAGAACTAATGGTAATGCAGTCGTGAACATAGGATACTCACTTCTAGGTTGTCTTGATTGCCGGTATAAATCTGTACCGCACTCAAAGTGTTATTAAGCTTTGTTTGCATGAGGCGGAGAACTGTTCAGGAAGTGTATCTTCAGCAGGGCTTCAGAAAAGTTTGAAGTAACCATGAATGGATCATACACTAGGTCTGATGAGATTAAGGATGTTGGATAGGAAAAAAAAATATTATTTTACATTTGAGGCGAATACTGTTCAACTTGCAGACGTTCCTCAGTTTTTGTGTAGTCACGTGTCAAAATCATAATTTTACACTTTTTTTAGAAAACGCTATAAAAACCAACCATATCGTAGAAATGAGAAAGTTCGAACCGGAAAACAAAAATGCTCTGAGAACTTCAGCGTACGTAGTATAACCCTACAGTAAAAAATTTTAAAAATTTTTTAAATTTTTTATTTCGGATTTGACGCGGGTCTTCAATTTTTATAAAGTGACTTTGCTGACACATCTAAAAATGGTGTAATACGTTGCCTTTCAGCTTCCCTCGTTTCATTTTTTTTTTGTAAACGGTTTACGTTATTTAATTTTGACGTTCACCACGTCTCACACATGCGGAAAACTCGGCCCTTAATCATCTGCCGGTGATCGAACCCAGGTTATCGTGGTCAGAACCCGTGTGCCAGTCGCATGACTTCGTTCTGCCAGCCAAATACAAACGTGAATCGATGAAAAGCAAATTACAGCGTGTGTTTTTTAAGTAACTGTCGCGCTTCGGCTCGAAAATTCCGAACGTGTTGTGTCAAACGCACACTTCAAAGTACGTCCTGCCTGGGTGTAAACGGGCAGGCCGAGCTCTTCACTGCCCGGGACAGACTATTCCTTCTAAAAAAAAAAAAAAAAANGGGGGCAGCATCTCTCGTGTCAGTAGCAGGCAACTTTACATAAACGGCTACGCGCACCGCGCCACAGACGTATATCCACCGCCCTTGTGCTGCTGCAGCCTTAAGTAACACGTCCGCTGAAGTGACATGGTGGCGTGAACTGCGAACTACATGTACACCCGCCGCCAGCAAAATGGCCACCCACCACCACGCCGTTTGGCTTCTGTACACGCACATTCCGTGCTAATGCCGACCAGTAGCCCTATTATGTTACTGTAGCATGCTTAAAGAGACTCGCTAGGAGATTCTTTACGATGACATCGAAAACAACAGTTTCCTCGTCACTTTCTTCGTGTGGTATTCTGTAAGGCATCCCTTTATGGGTATCTTTGTGATAGCGCAAAAATTTGGCAACGCTGCGAATTGTTTTGAAATCAACAATATACTTACTGAATTAAATTTTTTTTAGTTTTTTATAAAGTTGTGTGTTACATCATACTGCGTTAATTTAATGTTTTATAANCATCGTAACGTTACCGAGCGTTACACTTTTTCATAAGTGACTCCCAGCCGCAACCTAATTTAAGACGTTGTCACGTCAATAATAAGTAGTTGGCTATACGTTTCCTATAAAATTTCCTAGTAACAATTAAAATTAATTTACTACTTACTCTTTATGGCACGTTTTTTTGAAGACGGACCAAGTTCATTCTGAGGATCACACGGTATCACGGAACCTGTGGCCAAGTTCGTCGTTTGTACCGTGGTTACGTTATAGTTTATTGCCAGCTAAAAATAAAATACACTTTTTAAGCGTGCACGGTACAGCTTGTTTTTCAGTCAGCTTATCGAAGATGATAATTTAAAACTATGTTGAAAGGGTATCAAAACAAGTTTAGGCAACTCCTAGAGTCAAACATTAACATTAAACCACTCTTAACGTGATCCGTTTCCAGTGGCGTAACTAGGTAATGACTTTTTGGGGTGATATGCTACCAGGCTGTGTGGGAGGTATAGAATACCCCC
>NQII01001440.1:226854-260912 GCA_002778355.1 Clitarchus hookeri | reverse complement strand
AAAAAAAAAGTGCCAGCGGTGAGTCGAACCCTAATAAGATTTGTGACGAGTCACCAGACAGGAGAATCCAATGGAGGATTATGACTTCATTACAAACCAGTGAAGTCGCTTGTATACACTCATTGTCGTAAAAATTGGTGCACTAAGAAGGAACTGTTGCACTGAAACGAACGTTAATTTACGTGATCCTACACACATAACAAAGAAACGATTGCAATATAATTGCATCTGGACGATGCAATTGGCCCACCTGCTGCGAAAGACACCGTTAGCACCTCGTCGGATCGCCTCTTGCTTGTGTGCAGGCACAAACACGATCGGACATGTAAGTCCGCGGTCACCTGAGTGATCTAAACGTGTTTCTTGTAAATTCGTTAGGCATACATATTTAAGCACGTTTGCGTACGTATGTTAGTTTTAGTGATTGCGCCTATATAACAGAATGCATACAAAAAAAATTATAACCTCAAAAAAACGTACTACCGTAATTGCTTATAATCGTTTTCAACACGTGTCAACGTTTAGTATCTTTAAGTTATAAAAAAATTACGTTATATTGGTTGTAATAGTATAACCAATATTGCTCTTTGACTTTGCGTTTTATTTATTTCAATGAATGCAGAAAATCCTGCCAATTTCAGCTATCTTAATCACATTTTCTATTTACATCGTAGTGGCCAATCGGAGCACATCACAGAAGAGAAGTCGTGTACTTCCACTACCAGTTAACTTAGAACAAGAAGTGACTGCTATCGGAACAAGTTCGGAGCCAGTGTAACAGTGCAAAAGGGCTGAACATGTTTGAAGTTAAGTATTTCGGTCTCTCGGTAAACCGCGGCCTAGGATTCAAACAAATGTCGTATATTATTCTGCGGAGAATTTGCCCACCGTTGTAAATTATGATCTACAGAGTAGATAAGTACACATATATTAGTGGTCAGCCGTTTCGTTACATTTGGGTATTCGTTACTTCATAGATGAAGACTCAATACTTTGTACTCGTTACTTAGTTACCAGCGCGTCGGCCATGAACAGAGGACAGTTACTCCTGTTCCTTACTCGTAACTAAAACAATTCACAAACTTAGCACGCTCTTTCACCAAGAATAAAGATGTGCATGCATAGGAGAGTCGACTCAACACATGCTTTTTGCGTAACATAATATTTTGTAGCCAGGTTAATGTACTTATTTTGTATGTTCAAGGTTTTAAGTGTTTTTTGGAGCTGAGAAACTTACAAAAAGCTGATTTTATTATGTGGTAATTTTTAACAGATGGTTATTTGGATTGTTGTTATAACCTATTATGTGTACTATTGGTCAATAAAACAACAAAGTATAAAAATTAATGTTCTATTTTGTTTATTTGCATCTCAGTTGTCACTAATCTACACTGTCATAAACCACCTTATCATGACATTTATCTTGTGAGACCACAAACACTTTACTTTTTTTTTTTTTCATTCGTATCGTATTTCTGTAACACTTTACAAGTTATTTCTCATCCCTGAGGTTGCATGACATAACACTCTTTCGGGCTGTTTAATTGATATTAAGAGCGTGCATAAATCCAAATAAAAGTATTATCAAAGTCAAACATTTCGCGACGCGTGCAACTAGGTTTTTGAAGAACTCCACGCCAAATCAAAACGACGGATTAGTCACATCACATCCCTTCCCTAGACATAACGGCTCTTTCCGCCCAACCCTCAAAACTTGCGGTGCCAAGCTGGGTGGAGGAGAGCCACTCGGTACTTTTCTACTATGCATCTTCGCTTTTTTCTTCGGCGCGAGTCCGGCCGAACCTGCGTAATATCGACCATATACAAAAAATGAGGTTTTCTGCGCGTGTACCCAACATTGACCTACCCCAAGTATATGACAAAAATTGTACGCAGTCCAGCATAATGCTGCTAATGTCTTACGCAAAGTTTTTGNGCTGCGAAAGACACCGTTAGCACCTCGTCGGATCGCCTCTTGCTTGTGTGCAGGCACAAACACGATCGGACATGTAGGTCCGCAGTCACCTGAGTGATCTGAACGTGTTTCTTGTAAATTCGTTAGGCATACACATTTAAGCACGTTTGCGTACGTATATTAGTTTTAGTGATTGCGCCTATATAACAGAATGCATACAAAATAAAATTATAACCTAAAAAAAAACGTACTACCGTAATTACTTATAATCCTTTTCAACACCTGTTAACGTTTAGTATCTTTATGTTATAAAAAATTACGTTATTTTGGTTATAATAGTATAACCAATATTGCTCTTTGACTCTGCGTTTTATTTATTTCAATGAATGCAGAAAATCCTGCCAATTTCAGCCATCTTAATCACATTTTCTATTTACATCTAAGTAGCCAATCGGAGCGCATCACAGAAGAGAAATCGTGTACTTCCACTACCAGTTAACTTAGAACAAGAAGTGACTGCGATCGGAACAAGTTCGGAGCCAGTGTAACAGTGCAAAAGGGCTGAACATGTTTGAAGTTAAGTATTTCGGTCTCTCGGTAAACCGCGGCCTAGGATTCAAACAAATGTCGTATATTATTCTGCGGAGAATTTGCCCACCGTTGTAAATTATGATCTACAGAGTAGATAAGTACACATATATTAGTGGTCAGCCGTTTCGTTACATTTGGGTATTCGTTACTTCATAGATGAAGACTCAATACTTTGTACTCGTTACTTAGTTACCAGCGCGTCGGCCATGAACAGAGGACAGTTACTCCTGTTCCTTACTCGTAACTAAAACAATTCACAAACTTAGCACGCTCTTTCACCAAGAATAAAGATGCGCATGCATAGGAGAGTCGACTCAACACATGCTTTTTGCGTAACATAATATTTTGTAGCCAGGTTAATGTACTTATTGTGTATGTTCAAGGTTTTAAGTGTTTTTTGGAGCTGAGAAACTTACAAAAAGCTGATTTTATTATGTGGTAATTTTTAACAGATGGTTATTTGGATTGTTGTTATAACCTATTATGTGTACTATTGGTCAATAAAACAACAAAGTATAAAAATTAATGTTCTATTTTGTTTATTTGCATCTCAGTTGTCACTAATCTACACTGTCATAAACCACCTTATCATGACATTTATCTTGTGAGACCACAAACACTTTACTTTTTTTTTTTTTCATTCGTATCGTATTTCTGTAACACTTTACAAGTTATTTCTCATCCCTGAGGTTGCATGACATAACACTCTTTCGGGCTGTTTAATTGATATTAAGAGCGCGCATAAATCCAAATAAAAGTATTATCAAAGTCAAACATTTCGCGACGCGTGCAACTAGGTTTTTGAAGACTCCACGCCAAATCAAAACGACAGATTAGTCACATCACATCCCTTCCCTAGACGTAACGGCTCTTTCCGCCCAACCCTCGAAACTTGCGGTGCCAAGCTGGGTGGGGGAGAGGCACTCGGTTCTTTTCTACTATGCATCTTCGCTTTTTTCTTCGGCGCGAGTCCGGCCGAACCTGCGTAATATCGACCATATACAAAAAATGAGGTTTTCTGCGCGTGTACCCAACATCGACCTACCCCAAGTATATGACAAAAATTGTACGCAGTCCAGCATAATGCTGCTAATGTCTTACGCAAAGTTTTTGACGAATATGTTTTCTTTAATGAAAGTATGTTTATTGTTATAAAAGTTCGGTACAGATCTTCGCCATCAACTAGTCTATGAATAAAGTTAAATTTTATTGCTGCTGTAGTAATGTTTCAAGATCGATAGCAGCCTCATTCAGTGCAAGATGACTTGCATTAACATTGTATGTATAATAACAAAGATGAACAAATTTACTATTCATGTACGTAAGATATACAGAGGTTTTTAATGCTTTGGCCAAGACGTTCAACTAACCACAATTACCCGTAAAACTAAAAATTCTCATTTAAAAAACTAAGAAATTTTTTACCCTACGCAGAGAGACGACTGTAATATTGAATGTGCAATTTTCTTGCTGTGCGTCATGGCTTAGATGTATTTTTAGAGTGANACATGTAACTCCTAGGGTGATTTTTCAAAGGTTCTTTTCAAAAGTATCGAAGATACCGTGAATGGATTATAACAAAGATGAACAAATTTACTATTCATGTACGTAAGATATACAGAGGTTTTTAATGCTTTGGCCAAGACGTTCAACTAACCACAATTACCCGTAAAACTAAAAATTCTCATTTAAAAAACTAAGAAATTTTTTACCCTATGCAGAGAGACGACTGTAATATTGAATGTGCAATTTTCTTGCTGTGCGTCATGGCTTAGATGTATTTTTAGAGTGANTGCAGAGAGACGACTGTAATATTGAATGTGCAATTTTCTTGCTGTGCGTCATGGCTTAGATGTATTTTTAGAGTGAGTGAAGAAGTTTGAACGGCTCTGAAGATCGAGGTCTTGAGAGCCGATGCGGGTGAAGCGAGGTGAGTATGGAGCAGCGCCGGAATGCAGGGGTGGGGGTAAACCGGAGATCCCCGAGAAAACCCGCCGACCAGCGGCATCGTCCGACACGATTCCCACATGCGAAAATCAGGGAGTGACCCTGCCGGGAATCGAGAGTCTGGTTTGCTAGATGAGAAGCGATTAGTCTAACCACTACACCGTCGCGGCCCCCTGTATTTTAGGAAGTATTATACCCTGTTTCCGAAAAGTCTCCGAACGGATCCGTATCCCTTTAAACGGCATGACAACAGAAGCCGCCATTTTTTGTTAGCATCAGAATTTTCGTAAGGGATACCGATGCCGATGGTGCGCCCTTAGAAATAAGTGATCATCGTTTTTGTATTACTTCTTAATTTCTAAAGATTCTCGAGGCACAAAATCAGTAGGTACTTTTTCAATGGAAACTTATTGATGGAATAATTACTGACACTATCTTAATTTCTAAATTATTCTAATAAAAATCATGTTCTCTAGTTTTAAAATAACTAGCACAGCATATTATAACTTATACATAAAATCATACAAATAACCCTCCTAATTTTCTTGGACATACAGGCACATCGAAGTTTTACGCAAATTAAAAACCGCATTTAAATATTGTATAATTAGCAAATATATAACGTGCAAAGGAATGAATATATTTCCAGTTATTAGTATATTGGTCAAAGAATCAAAAGACGCAAGAGTATTGGGAACATCCACAGAGCATGACTTCAGTTAGGTTCCTTTAAAGTAATCGATTTTCTGAGGATAAAAGCTTTGTAAATGCGGTTTCCATGTTCATTTGTATTCAGGCTCCTTATTAGTGCAATAATTTTATAGGTAGCGTCAGCGTAACTTAGAAACAGTAACAGGGTGTCCCAAATTTATGTTTACAGCGTGAATAACAGAAAAACTATTTAAGACGATCTGATGGGACTTGTTGTATTTGACGCTATAAGGGCAACATTGGGCGTGTGCAAATGTTAATAACAGTTGCAAATGTCCAAAATGTCCGCCATCAGCAGCAAGACATCGTCTGCAACGCTGTAGCTAAGAACGACAAACAGTAGCTACGGTTTCCACGGGAGTGTATTCAGAGGCGATCACAATCACGTGTCTCGTGGAATCCAGTGTCCGTGGTGGCTTTGTGGCATGCACAGTGTTCTCCAGAGTTCTCCAGAGACAAAAAACGGCGTTAATCCTGGAGATCTGGGCGGATACTCAACAGTCCCTCGTCGTCCTATCAACCTCCCAATAAATGTTTCATTCAGAAGCTAACGTACGTCTAGAAAACATAAATTAAAGGCATAAGAAAAACTAATTAACACTAGTTTTAAAAGATTGCAAACATTAATGTGTGACCCCAGGTGTATTTCTATGTTTACAGAAATCGGTGAACCGTATTTAGTTTTACAAATACGCACGAGCAACATGGCTGTAGTCCCCTCCCACATTTTTTTTGTGATAGAAAATCGCGCATTATTTCCATTTTTAACGCTTCAGTATCAGGTAATATTCGAGATGCACTGTACCGAATGAGCATGTGAACCTTCAGTCCTAGAAAATATTTTTGTAGAGTCGCCAATTTTTGTTGATGTTACTGTACTTATACTTAATATTCATGCGCATTTTCGAAGTTCACTGAAGTGGTGTGATGTCTTATGTAATACCGCGCCTGTCAGAAGCTGTGTGCCAAGCTGATTACGTCCATATAATGCCTCTGTGGTAGTTAGCTGGACAAAGCAGGTAGTTGCGATGCCGATACCAGTTTACGGTACACACATGACTGCCGTTGACTTGTACAACCTGTGGGTATCGCATTCTGCAAGACATGCATATATTCCTTCGAACTGTTAAACAGCTAAGAACTGTAAATAAACTTGCATGTCACTGAGGCACGTTTTCAAGTGATAATAAACTTTGTGTTTGTGCTTATAGTAGAGTCTTATCTGTGACTGTAGAAAGCCGAAAACAAATTTTAACCTGCGATGTAACACAGAAAATAGAATAACTTACAATTAGAAGGTAATTTTTGTTCATTAGGTTTAGCGACTTCTTTGACACGAGTACGAGTTATTACAACTGTCGNTGTACTTATACTTAATATTCATGCGCATTTTCGAAGTTCACTGAAGTGGTGTGATGTCTTATGTAATACCGCGCCTGTCAGAAGCTGTGTGCCAAGCTGATTACGTCCATATAATGCCTCTGTGGTAGTTAGCTGGACAAAGCAGGTAGTTGCGATGCCGATACCAGTTTACGGTACACACATGACTGCCGTTGACTTGTACAACCTGTGGGTATCGCATTCTGCAAGACTTGCATATATTCCTTCGAACTGTTAAACAGCTAAGAACTGTAAATAAACTTGCATGTCACTGAGGCACGTTTTCAAGTGATAATAAACTTTGTGTTTGTGCTTATAGTAGAGTCTTATCTGTGACTGTAGGAAGCCGAAAACAAATTTTAACCTGCGATGTAACACAGAAAATAGAATAACTCACAATTAGAAGGTAATTTTTGTTCATTAGATTTAGCGACTACTTTGACACGAGTACGAGTTATTACAACTGTCCATTTTTAACCATTGAAGTTAAAATTTTCTGCAGGTTCACATTAATGCATATATATGAATAGCCTAGCTGTTGCAGNGATTTTTAACCATTGAAGTTAAAATTTTCTGCAGGTTCACATTAATGCATATATATGAATAGCCTAGCTGTTGCAGTCTGCATCGATCCGAAAACCTTCATGAAGAGTCTTCCGGAATCTTACTATCAGTTTCAATAGATGCTCAAATATAGCACCGTAGGCCTATTTCCAAATAATGTGAAGGAAAAAAACTTGTAAGCGGTGATACTGAAAGCCTTATTTATAATCTTAGCAATTTTATCTCGACCTGGTTATATACTTCTAATTTATACCACTTCCCTTCTATTTCATCCATGTAAACTACTTTGCATAGGCTTCTACAGTGCTATTTCTCATTGTTTAGAACGTTCTAAGTCTCTCAATGATAGAATCCAAAAAGAATTTCCACGCAGAGTTGCCGCAATTTAGGAATATATATATACATGNTACAGCAGTAGTAAAAATAAACGTGTCACTTGCTGTCTGTTAATGGCAGTCGTATAATGTGACACTTTGAAAGTTAATTGGTACATTACGTGGTTTAAAACTTACACTGCGCTTTCGATGCATGTCACGTTGCACGTAGCTGTGGATCTAAATGCAACCCCGTTCCATTTTTATCAACAAACGAAGTTTCTTCTCACGAGTACGCACAGGAATGTTAAAGACTGCGAATCCTGCAGATTATTATGGACTTTGAACCACTTGGACACTAACCCTGAACTCGTTAGTCTCGATGTAGGTTCGGCTCAAACCATCGCCAGTTTGGTCTTCTCACCACATGAATGTGACATGTTAGCTATCATCACGACCGCCAATTTTGACCTTGCATGTGTGTATTTATGCACACATGCATTGTACAATATATGTATATATTTNTCATCACGACCGCCAATTTTGACCTTGCATGTGTGTATTTATGCACACATGCATTGTACAATATATGTATATATTTACACATGCGTATTAGGAATAAAGTGTACATAAATAAAAATATAAATAAACTGTTTAAAAACCCTGGTTACGAACCAATAGAAAGGTGTAAAGAAAAAACCATAAAGGGAAGTTCCTAGCACTCAAGGGCGCCGCCTGCTTGAACTGCCATGCAGTTTGTTTGAAATCCGCGTATTTTTACGAAACCACTAAACGTGTTCCCATTATACCGATGTACGAAAAGAAAGCATACTTCAGACAAAGAACGTATAATACTCTCAATACGTTATGCACATAAATGCTATTCCCGAGTCCTCCAACACAGCTAACAAACTGCTATTTCACTGCTGTATCTCATAATATACTGGTCGGAAACATGCGAAACTATTATAAAGACTTGTATTGAACTTTGCTGCAGACTTTCCACCAATAACATTATAGGGTCGCCGCTTTAAAGTCCTACAGATATACGCAGCACGACGTGAACACTGCACGCCAGTTCAGCTCCTTGCGCATAGAGGTGATGGGGCACTTGATGAGCATGCCAGTGTCGCCCTTCGCTCCACACTGCCGCAAAGGGGGCCGCGGTGGCTGAGCGGTTAGGCTGGTCGCCTCCCGCCAAGGCGAACTGGGTTCAATCCCCGGCCGGGTCACTCCGGATTTTCGCAAGTGGCTATCGTGCCGGACGATGCCGCTGGTCGGCGGGCCTTCTCGGGGACAGGGCTCGGAGCAAGTCCGCTAAAAGTAACTTTTTTTTAAGCTCGGTCACTATGGTCCTTTTTTCTGCAGTTTTGTCACTAAAAGTTACTAATTTTGACACAAAACTGTTGAGGCACAACTAACAGAAGTTAGTGCACTGCACATCACGTACTTTGGGAAGATGTCAGTCATCAAAATATAGCATTGTGAACAATTCCGAGTTCTCTTCTTTCAAGTCCTGCAACGAGTCTGGAATAATTGTATTATAATTACTTAATCACTCACTCTCAACATTATTTGTGGCCATCCATCTCACTTTTTTTTCAAATGTCGCGTGATTACAGAATTTACATATCATTGTCGCTGATTTTGATACCTTTGTATTCATATGCAAGTCAGGTTTCGTCTGTTTTCGTGGACTAGTCTCGCACACCCAAGGAAAAAGCGATTGTTCCAAGATTCACAGTTCCTTTGCATACTTAGAATTATATGTATATCTAAATTTAGAATTCCCCACGAAAACTGTTGCAACTATTTCAGAGGTATGGTGAACTTATGCCTTTACCAACTTTTCACTACTACAAGTTGTTTGGAAGGTATATCGAAACTTCCGTCTAGCATACATGATAAGTCACTCAATTGGTTACTTTTTTTATGATCTGTGGTTACCAAATATACTTTTTTTTTTTAGTGTGTGTTCTGACCCCTGCGGGGATCTCTCGTTTCCCCCACCCTTGCATTCTGGTGCTGCTCCATTCTCACCTCGTTTCACCCTCATCGGCTCTCAAGACGTCGTCGTTTAGAGCCGCCCAAATCTCTCAACTCACTCAACGCTGCAGCGATGAGTGGACATCATTAAGGATGTGGACTGTGCAACCATAGTAGAAAATTCTCATCCACAAGTCCTCTGCCTCTACATCGTTCTAGACAAACCATCAACCTTGTGCTATCATAAGCCTGCACTGTACCAGCTATTAGAAACACTTTGGTTACAAGGAAATACTAAGTTTATTCAGACAGTCACCTAATTGAGAAGTTTTGAAACAGAAGATGTAGAAATACAACAAATAATAAGCCTTTTTAAGGTTCTGTGAATCTAGATGGGTACAGCACTTAGTTACTTATTCTTTTCAAGGAACTGTGTGCCAACGTCTGGAGTATGAAATGAAGTGCAGAGTTCCAGTCATCCAAAAGCTGCAAGCATGTCATTTTTGCACTATTCTACTCATAACAGTTAACAATTTCACTCTCAGTTGTAACAGCAAGCAAAAAAATTTTTGACTTAGCCTGTGGGTTGTGTACAAACCTTCAAAGAAAGCCGGAGCAGATCTAGACTTTCTGTTTGGGGAGTGGGCGGCGGCCATTTTCCCACTGCAGGTGTAGATCTTGACTTCCGATTCATGGCGTGGTACGGAGCACTGTAGTTATATGTCACTTGGATTGTTCAAGAAGTTTTTGTGTACAGCAGACATCACTCCTTCCTTGGCCTGCATGCTTATCTGATAGTTTTACCTAACAAACATGTGTGGAACATGCCTGACCTTAATTTTTTCTTAACAAACATCAGTTGAACATGTCTGATCTTAAGATGGTCAACCAGGCACAGCTCCAGTTTTAAAAGCATACACTGTCTCCTTAAGAATCGCTTTAAACTATAAGATGTATTTTGTTTTCCAACTTATTGCTTGGAACTGTGTGCTGTTGGTGTTATCCAGTTGCCCCTCGTGTGTGTGTGTTCACGTGTGTGTCTGCGTGTGCGTGCAGTGAAACCCTTTTGTTTCCTGCTTAATTAAGTTCATTACACCTTGTCTACATTCACAAGTAAAATTTAACCCTTTTAATAAATTTTCCTGGTTAATAAGCCAAAATTTTTCAGTCCTTTCGCAAACTTTTTAAAAAAGTTTTTTTTTACTATGTCACATCTTGGTTTATAATGAATATTAACATATGTATGCATAGTATAAACAGGATTTGAAATACATCAAAATAAAACTTGCAATCACACAAAGCCAGAATGCAAAATTAAGGTACTCCTATTATTTGATCCCCTCAGCAATGGAACCTGGTTCACGTTTGTGAGAGGTAAGTGGGTGGTCTGCACTACCGTGGCCTCTAGAAAAATTAACAGCCAGTGAAGTGGTATGTACATGCATGATGTGTGTGTGTGTTCGTACTGCAGCCAGGACTTTGGTTGGTTGCAGGCGCCGCTGCTGAAGGACGCGGATCCCCCGCCTGGCGACCCCGTCAGCCATGTGCTGGGCGACATGGGCCTGTGGCAGCTGNAAACTTTAAAAAAAAATGAGCATCACATATTGCTAATGGGTTAGAAGAACTGAAGCAACATTTTGACAACATGTAGCATGTGGCTGACAACAGTTGTCGCTATGTGTAGCACGCAACTTGTACTGCCGTGTGTAGAATGCACTCCTTGTGGAGACGTGTAGCAAACCGCAAACGCTATTCCACTATAGCGTCAGTTCCCTGGCCGACTGTGACCAAGACATGTCTTAGCAGAGTATTGCGGCAGCAGCTTAGATTATGACTGAGCATGGTCGCAGGAGGCAACGGCCCCGGTGGTGTAGGCTAGAACTATTCCTTAGACCGATTCAGGCACAGAGAGAATTATTTGACAAGTTGTGTGCTGACGACAAAGCACACTTCAGAAATTTTGTGAGGATGAGCCAGGAAGATTNAGAGAATTATTTGACAAGTTGTGTGCTGACGACAAAGCACACTTCAGAAATTTTGTGAGGATGAGCCAGGAAGATTTTGAATTTTTGTTACAAATGATCAAGCCCATAATTACAAAGTGTGGTTCCAACTTCCGTGAGGCAACATGTACCACCAAAAGTGGGACTNACAAATGATCAAGCCCATAATTACAAAGTGTGGTTCCAACTTCCGTGAGGCAACATGTACCACCAAAAGTGGGACTACAATGTTTCGTTGTACTTGTTTTGCGTTTCTGGACCCAGCATCTCACGAAACGTCCCTGTGGTTGTCAAGGCATTAAAAGATGCTCTAAAAGACATTGTAATGATAGGTAAATTGAAAAGTAAGCCGTAGTAGGAATTATTTAATTACACATTTAAATTTCCATTCCGTAAATGAAAGTGATTAATTACATACAGATGAAGTGTACCACCTATTTAATATCACTACAGGACATTGCATTTGAATAAATTACCTGGAAAAATAACTGAAAACAATTAGAGACTGATAATAAAAGCTTACAACATTTAGACAAAGAAAATGTCTAGATTCAGTAAGGGATATGTCATATTTGAATTTGAAACTAAGAAAAACTTTCTTTAATATCTTTACTTCCCTGACATATTATATACTCCCACTCACAAAATTAGTACTATTAATTGACATTGTGTTAAATGAATATAGTAATGACTAATGACCATGCTGCTGTATCATTCCCAGGTACAGTTTCAGGTTGAAATATCTTGAAGTTGGCACGAACTCTGCAATTCAACGTCACTGTCAAAGACATTGTTGTGCTTGATTTGTGTTCGAGTGAATTCGTTCTCACTATTGGATGGAAATGGTACTGAAACGTGATCCTCTGGTGAAAGTAGTGAAGACGAATGAATATATTTTCGATGTAATGTTTTATACTCGTATGAAGTTACATTCCATTTTTCAGCTGCACTGCGATGGTCTTCTATTAACTGTGGTTCCATTTTTGAAACTATTGGAATAGTAAATTCGCTAGCAGATTGATCCAATACTTCCATTCTGGTAGCAAGTGTCAGAATGCCAAAATGTGTATTTTTGAGAAAACCGTTGTGACTGTTGGAATGAAATGTACAGGATTTTTGAAGAATCTATATTACAACTTGGCATCATTGCATTTCATGTGTCATCACCGAAGCAGAACCAATAACATTAAATCTTATGTGGCAGGAAAATTTGTTTTTAAATACATAAATGTATATTTTTATTTATTAGTTGATAATCCGTAATAAGGTATTGCAATTTCTGTAAAAAAAAATATTAAATTGTCTTTAGTGGTGAAAAGGTTTGTAATTGATAGATGTTACAATTAATGAAGTTAGTGAGACATAGGTAATCACCAGGAACTGGTATTCATCATGGATTTTTTTTTCCTTAAAAGAATTTGTAACTACGCCAATTATTACTAAAGAAAATAACTATAAATGTGTGAAAGTACATGTTAAGAGTTAACACATATTGCTAATAGATAGGGGTGCCTGTAATTAATTATATATTCAACACATTGTGCATTTTAATTACGATATTGAAATTAAATTGAAAAAAGAACTGTCGTATGCATTACCTTACTGTAGTAGATAATAAAATGCAGATTGAATAGCATTGTTATTATAATTTATATTTTTCTGGTGTAAATATCCCACTAAAAAATATTTCACTAAAATTACAGTTACGGCTGTAAACTGTAAAAATTTATCACAAAAAATTCCAAAGCGAATATTTTAGGTTATAGCTACCTAGTTTAAGCTACAGTTTTATTGATTACTACCTTTCACAGCTCCAACATTTCTTGTGTTATAGATTTTTTCATTTATTTTATATTTCATCTGTTTCATGTTAAGATTTGCATTCATATTCATGTTCCAACTTTGTCTACACAATTTTATTCACAGATATTTACAACACCGTTATAATTTCATGTATAGAAACATACTTAGTTTTAGCCCTCCTTTATTAATTATATTTAGATTAAACCACAAAGGAATGTCTATTTTCAAGTTTGCTACATCTCACTATGGTATTAACCGACAAATATATTGAGGAATGACTATTCCAGCAGCTGCCTTGCTGTCGGATTCATTTCGACTCTTCATGGCTCAATTGCAAATACAATTCTGCTATCAGGTGCTCAAAAATTGTCTCTAAGCATTCCGATAGCAGAATGACGTCATTCCTCTAGAGAAATAATTCAGATAATTTCAAAAATTGTGCCCCTGAACCTTTTTTTAATGGGCCATTCCATCTTGTTGCCCATAATTTTCTGTACACACACTGCCAGATCCAGGGCAGCACTGTTCGGCAGCCAGATTTTTGAGGCATTCGGCAGTGGCGGCAGGTCGCATGCAACATTGCCGCATGCCACATGACGCAATGCTGTACCTGTCTTCCTGCAGGTTTCGCTGCCTTGTCTTGGATGCCTTCACATTGANCGCATGCCACATGACGCAATGCTGTACCTGTCTTCCTGCAGGTTTCGCTGCCTTGTCTTGGATGCCTTCACATTGAATACTCCACTGCCCCATGACTCTGAAGAATCACTATCCCCAGGCTCCCTCACTTTCTTAAGTCTTCGGTTTCTGCACAATCTTGATGTGTGGCCTGTCGTGTGGCATGTGAAACATTCCCAATTTTTCGCTGGTCACGACATCTTGGAGTGTGGACGACCGCATCTTCGACATTTTTCTTCCCATGCAGCTAGCTGCCTTCCTCCTCTTGAGGGGCTATTGACTTTTCTCCCTTGTCTCACATTTTTCTTTGCTCGTAGCATCCTTTGTTTCTACTACTTCCCACAAAAGTTAGTTTGTTGAAATCTGCTGGGTTGGCAAGCTTTGCACCTCTCTCAGCAATTGCCACTTATTGTGCTAACCGGACTGCCGTCTCGAAGGCTAATAATTTCTCTTTTAGTAANCACCTCTCTCAGCAATTGCCACTTATTGTGCTAACCGGACTGCCGTCTCGAAGGCTAATAATTTCTCTTTTAGTAAGAACTTCAAAAATTTTGTCAGAACTTAAGCCGCAGGAAAAAAAACCTGTTCCTCAGCGCCTCATTTGAGAAGACACCGAATTCACAAAATTCAGATAATTTTTTGATGGTGATTATGAAATCGCTGATACTTTCACTGTCCTGATTCCTGCTGTAGAAATGGCAGCGCTCTGTTATCACTTGCCTCTTTGGGGCGTAAAATAGCTGCAAAGCCTCAACCAATTCACTATATTTCTTCTCACGCGGCTTCGCTGAAAACAAGTGTGCGGGGTTTTTTTTTTATATTAGTATGTTGAGGCACCGCAATGACTGATAAAAAACGTTGCCTTCACTTTATCATCGGACCAGTCATTTAGGATGAAAAACTGTTTGAGTCTTTTGATGTACGATACGAAGTCTTCCTTTTCTTCGTCAAACTTGTCCATGCCGCCGACTAAATTTTTCCGATTCGCCATGTTGCTGCGGCGTTCCAGGCAGCTGGATACTAACTATGACCACACGGGATCCTGCAATCTTCCTTCATAAGAAGAATCCCATCCTCGTCCCCAATTAATATGTCTTTAATAAAATGTTATTACCTACAACGTTACATCTAACGCATTCCATACTATGGCACAAAGCTACATCATCATACCCTATCACCATACCAACTATCACCTTACAAATACACTACAGAATGAGGTTATGTAAAATATTGTGCTAGAAGGCATAGCCAAAATTTTGTCACTTACATGTTTAAAAAAATTTTGGAACCAAATTTATGATGATTTAAGAGATAATAAAGGTTGTCTAAGCAATTTTGGTTTCCTTTCTTTAATGGTCTGATTAGGAAAGTGATTAATAATTACTGTAAATAAGAAGACCTACCCCTCTAAATTATATTTTAGCTTGTAAGCAAAGAATTCTTGCTAAACTACTGGTGTCAGTATCTGTACTCATATTCAAGGTCGACATCCGCCTTTCCCCTTTGGAAAACCGTTCTGGATATGGGTGCTATTAATAGATATTTCATTAGACAAGTAATCTTGGCTGGAACTACTTCCTGTGCCACTAGAAATGGGTGTACTTGAGAGACATGCTGTCATAGCGTAGAACCTGCGCTATAATCACGCACCCTGGTCACAATGAACTCACATTTTTGCAAATACAGGCATTTAACTTTTGAACATTAACAATAGTTTCAAGAGTATCTCACATTATGGTCTAAATAATAATGGCATTTTGACAATGAAAGGTTACAAAAGGTCCCCACAACAGAACCAAATGGTTCTGGGTTGTTTTTGTGTTATGATTTTCTGATAAATGCTACATCTTAGCCTTAGATGTGATTAAATTCAACACAAATAGAAGATATCATCACTACTCACTCACAGTCCCACACACACTTAAAGGTAAATTCCATTATATTGCTGTTCACGGTTAATTGAGCACTTTTGAAATTAACCTCTGAAAAATGTAACTGCCCCTACCTGCATGTATCTTATTGGGGACATTCATTGACATGCTCCCAGTAAAGTTGGTAACAACATAGGGAAAGTAGTTCCATGTCTTCATTTTTAATTAAAATTGTTAGGTTAACATTTGCAGATACTCAAATATGTTATTTTGCTTTCTGTTTTTTTTTTAGTGCATGTAATTTATAAGAATGAGTGAATTTGTACAATATTTACTTTTCTAATAATTTCACAGTTTCAATGGACCGATGCATGAATAAATAGATCAGGCTCTTGGCAATGTTAATTTTACATACATTGGAAGCATACACAATGTGCATACAAGTAGATCTTGAGCAGGGCTTTCAAAATTGCTCAGTTTGCCGTGAACGGGCTATAACTTTGTGTGTAACAATAGATAAAATGTTAATTTTCCTTAACTTTACATGGTGTTGCAGGCCCAGAGGGACCCTTGTCATGTGTACCATACTACAATTGAAGACTGGTATTCAAACAACATTTCATCGTCATCATCAACCATAAACACAAGTACTGTACCTTGCACTCATTTCGAGTTCAAAAAATCAGAGCATGTCACCTATACTGCTGTAATGCAAGTGAGTATTTAGTATTACTGTATCTTAAAAGCATGTTTGAGTAATTATACAGCTGTGAGGAATCTTTTTTTGGATCTTTTAACTCCAGTTTAATTCCCAAAATTAGGTGTTATGAGATACTCTGGTGAGAATTTTAATAATTAAATAGATGCTATTTGTGGCCTTTTCTTTTTTTATGAATAAGAACGTAGTAATATACTGTTACTCACTCAGAAATTTTGATAGGTAATTTCTCACATTCATAAAGTGACAAAAATTCTTTCTAAATTACTTTTTTGGCTACTGAAGTAATTCAGGTTTTTTAAATACTGCATTATGTTACCGGCGTCAACTAGTATCAAATGGAAATGGTAGTGTGTTGAATTGCCAGGGCGCCAGGCCGTGAATAGGAGCATGGTCATGCGGTAGGCAGAGATTCTTACAGGGCGTGACGTCGCCACAGAGTCAGGTGCCATTCGGCATATAATTATCAAAAATGTTATACAACTTTACTCGAGGCAGCACAGAAAATACACACAAACAAATCACACTGCAAATATCCAAGCTGCTGCAACCAAATTACGGTGAGGCCCTGTCTGATTCAGCTCGGGTGCAAAATACAAGTTCACAAAAGGAAAAAAGCCTTGCGGCGACAATTACTAATTAAGAGCCCCCGAAAAGTGGGTGGGCCAAAAGCCGACTGCAGGGACGAAACGAAAAAGGTTTCAGAAAATTTAAGCGAACAGAATGACTGGATCAGTGGAATGCAAAGTTGAAGCCCCTGCAGGCCACGCTACACGCATCCGTCTGGCACGAGCTCAGAGAAGAGACTGCCCAATAGCCGTCAGAAGCGGAGCGCGCATGCACTGCCGGAAGTGATGGCCCCATGGACCACAAAATCACAGATGTAATATGAGCTTCGTTGAAAATGGCATGCCTGCAAATTAATTATACAGACATTACTTAAAACTAACAAAAACCTTCCAATCACAAAAACGTTAGTTAAATAAGTAATTTATTCTTACATTTAAATCATAGTTACCAAAAGTTTTCTTGATGCTATAGAAGGTTTGGATGTCTCCAAATGAATTTGTGGTGGCCACCATAATTTCTCATCCAATCACATACAACGATTGTCTAAATGTTCTTTGTGTTCAAGTACGTTGGCATTGCCATGGACAGTGACAGTGTTTCTTAAGTACTTTCAGTAAGCATGTTGTTGTATCTGTAATTCTTAGAGTTTTAAATGTCTATTTTTGGCAAAGGACTGAGTGGCATGTTGTCTTTCATATCTTGAACTGTCATTCTACCATTCAGTCCCACTTTTACAAGCATGCACGTATACTCAGGAGCAAAAATCAAGAATAAGTGAAATGCAATGCAAAGACCTAGGACCGACTACACCATTTATAAAAGCCTTAAAAGCTGTTGTACAAGTGGTGTGTGTGTCTATATATATATATATATATATATAGGCCACGCTATGATTTAAATATTATTGGAGACAGATTACGCTGCAATAGGCGTAACAAAACAGAATGGGTTGTGTGCACATTCTTAATTTGGAATTTGTCTGCTGTTTACCACAGTGGCTCAAAGAACCGATACAGGCAATGAATACTATGTGAAGATTTATTGGGTGATTGAAAGTACGCTAAACTCAATTTGTGGTGTTCTAAACTGTGTATGCCTCACAAAATGACACTTCATATGTCCTGTGGAGGTTCCAACAAGTGGAAATGTTAGTTGATAGGGGTGTTAAAAGGCATAAAATGCCACATTATTTGGCCCTAACTGCCACACTATGAAGACAGAGCACAGCAGATAACCTTGCTAGAGACCTGAGAGAAGCTACAAGCATTTCCATGTACACTGATCACCAACACTTGGCATCCCACTGACCGCAGCCCACAAAACTACCCAATTCGCTTGGTGCAGGAAACACTGTGCGTGCAGAAGGGAGTAGTGAGGCAGTGTCCCTTTTACAAACAAGCCTACGTTCAGTTTGTGCAGCGATTCCTGATGTGTTTATGTATGGTTAGAGTGGTGGTGCAGTGGTAGTGCAGCTAATGTTATTGAAGAGGGCCATTATGAATGTGGCTGCAACTTTGTTCGGGAAGTATTATGCATACACTCCTGTATGTACTGATCGTGGCTCCGTAACAGGTCAGGTGTACAGAGATGTTATCCTCTAAGAGTGCATTTGCATTTTGGGTGTGCAATATGGGTGATCTATGATAATGCTTGTTACACGTTGGGCATCAATGGTGGATGACAGTACCTGGAAACAGAGGACATTACTATTTGGATTGTCTATCCAGAAATGTTGATGGCCTCAGAATAGCCATAATTTTAATAATTTAGTCTTGAACACACATTGTTTTAAAGTAATGGTTTTTAATTAGAACTGGATATTTACGTAGATACTCATCCAACAATTTCACATCACTGAACTTCATTCCATTTCCAAAACAAAATATTTGACAGTTCGTTGCAATGAGTATTTTTTGCCTGACTCCTCTTCGCACAGCTTTATTATCTTCTCTTCTCCCACTTCTCTGGTTGATATGTAGGTGGTCACATGACTAGCAGAGACCGACCAATAGAATCACTAATTTTGTGCTAAACTCTCCTGAAAACAGAACATGCTCTATATCCTGCTTTTGTACAAGATCTCAAAATTTCTCACATGTTGTTTAGTATGAAAGTGCCATCTTGCATACAGAACAAGGAGAGAAGACACAGCAGTTGGTAGCGACTAACGTTATATGTCTATGTTACAGAAAGTTCACACACTGCTTGCAAAATTAAAAAAATATATAAATTATTTTGCAAAGTGATGCCAGTGATGCCAGGATAGTCTGCGCCTTAGAATGCTTCACCACTGTTTCCAAGACAATAATATCTGTAATCTCATTAACCAGTATTTTTGCATGTTTCTTATTATGTATCCATTTCCATAGACATTGGCTACGTTTACATAGGACACACTGCAGTATATGTGCTGACAAAACCGAAGTAATTATCACATAGCTTGCATGTGTCGCAGTGGCAGCTGGTCTGCGAACGGCAGGTGCTGGTCGGCGTCTCTCAGTTCTTCTACCTCCTCGGAATACTGGCCGGAGGGTTCCTCTGTTGGAAGCTGCTCTTCAGGTGAGGTCACGGCTGATGTGCGATAAGCACGCCTCTGTTGACACGTGAACGTTAACATTTCCACATAATGTTTTACCTGTTTTACAGGTACAGTCCGAGAAAAATAATATTGAGTGGAATGATGGTTCAGATTGTAACCGGTACAAGTATGGCATATGTTCCGCAGTACGAATGTCACGTTGCCTTGCGTTTCATATCAGCTGTGGCTATTGTTCACATGTTCACTTGCGGATACATCATTTGTGAGTACCTACTTGGTTATCTTTTACAAACAAATCCAGAGTCTTTGTCCGCCTTTACGATGGTGGTAATTTAATATCATAATTTACTTCACACAACTACTTATGCATGAATAAATTTCTCAAAACAATGTTTTGAAATGAAATTTTTATTACCAACAGTTGTTCAGTGTACAACAACCAGGCCATTCATGGTTAAGAGCGCACTTTTGAAAGCAATTCCTTAATTTATATACTCAGCCTTTGTATCTTTCTGCTGCATATAAACATAAACACAGCAATATTCTTTTCTTTTCAAACATGTTTACATTGCACTGCTCAGTAAATTATAGTGTTATGCACCCTTATGATAAAAAACCTTGTAACTCCAAAAACTCGTATTTTATAGGAGAAATAAAAAAAGTCATAATGACTTTGATTTCTAAGGCAATTTTTTGCTGTTTGAAACAGAATGGTTATTAATGATTTAGACACTTATGTTCTTTAACCTAGATTTAAAGATAGATTTGCATTAAAAATATGAAGTGGTTGCAAAATTTTTTTGGTTGTTTGAAACCTCATAGTTGAATTACAAGGTTTCTGTTTTTGTTTGCATATTATGTTTGAATATTCCTGGAGATATGAGATNTGATGAATTTTTTTTTTTTTTTTTTTTGGCATTATAATGGTGTAAAAACCTAAAAACAACCAGAAATGAAGTTAACAAGGGTTTCTTATGAGGGTGACAACGTCTATGGTATCCACTCAATAAATAAATGAGTGAGAAATAATGTTGTCAGGAGTATTATAAATACCTGTAAATCAACATAATTATAATATTAACCTGTATACATTGGTTCTTCAATTCATACTATGAACTGTGTGTTCCCTTTTGAGTCTCCAAGAAAATTGAATTTTTCTGCTGATCATGCTCTCAGCTCAAATAGTCTGCTATATATCAAGCTGAGCATTTTTTCTTATCATAAGCACATTTGTCAGAAAGTCTGAGTGTAAGCTGGATTTCCTTCTCTCATAGGCACATGACACTCGTAGATACCATTTCAAACTATTTCTCTATTTAGCCTGTCAAAAAGCAGATATAATTTCGTAGCAATAGTAAAATCATGTAAAATGTATTTTGAAAACCTTTTTAATGTCCAGTGGAGTAGCATCATAAGATGCTCAGATGCCCAGTTTTCCCTTGAATAATATATAATAATTATGTTATAAATTTATTAAAGTGTTAGTCATATGTATACTTTCTGCAACATAGACATGCAACATTTGTGCGCAGCAGTCACGTTTTCCCTGTCCTGTTTCGCCACTCATCGCACCTCCTCTAAACCTGGGTTTTGGCCACATGCCACGGTCAGTCAGTCGGCATATTGTGTGGGTTTGCAGATGAAGAACAAGCGGTGCAGGTGAGGGGCAGGGTGGACAACCGGCACAAAAGTTACCTACCTATCTCCTTTGTATATTACTCACTGCACATAATGCCAGCCTATAGGTAGGAAGATTAACAGTGAAGATATTCCTCTCTCTCGCTTTGGCACCAAGGAACAGTGATAGTGAAGATATCTTATTTCTCTCCTCGAGAGGTGGTATTAAAAACACTAACTAGTCAATGCTCANCGCCTAGGCGAAAAAGCCACCTGCCTAGGGGACTAGCCTTGGGGGTGACTGGCCAGGGGACAAACTGTTTTTTTTTAAATTTTATTTATCAAGAAAATAAAATAGGAAAGTAAAAATATATAACAGTAATTAATTTAATAGAGGACACAGGACAAGACAGCGCTATTTATTATTACAGTGGCCTAAATTGGATAATTTTACTGGCCCCTGTAAAAAATATTTGATCTTTTTAATATACCAAAAAGGGGGCCCAGACTCTGTAATTGCCTGAGTCTCTAGATCTGGCACTGTATGTAATATGAAAATTTTATCACTGTCATTGTTTTGAAAATATTGAAATTAACTTGTAGAAAAGTACATTTAATTAAGTTACTAAATAAAATAGTTTTAGTCATAAAGTACTGACATCTGTGCAAACAATTTAAATTTATTTCTGTGTTACTTTTGCACTCTCTGCAGTACCAGCTCACCCAGAATTTTAGTGTTTTCATTACCATAGCAGGACTATTCAATTAGCAGACCGCAACAAGCGGCTTCCAAGGCGTGTTAAACTAGCCCATGGACAAAATATTTTTTTCTGATGTTATTTTTATTATTGTATTATTTTATATACAGTTGTCTCATTTAACATCAACTGAAAGTACCACTCCCGTAAAACTTGTAAAAGGTACTATTATTACATATTATTTCATTTGAGTTAAGGTTACAAGGCCGCTAGGCTATCAAAAATATATAAAAGGACAGGAATTTAAGTACTCATGGTCTAGTACTTGTCGACAGGCACACGCACAAAGAATGAGGACACATTTTGTACGCGGTTGTGCAATCGCTACGTTTTGCTGGCTATGCCAGCTTCATCAGGCGCTGAGTTCCTACAGCTCATTGTCTGATGGGAAAACTAATTGAGCCCTGTACTATAGTATTTCCCCCTTACTTCTCATAGCAGTGTTTCACCGGGAAAGGAAGAGGTGGTTCGTGACTGTTCGCAGGAACTATTTGTCAGGTTCTGAGAGAGCGAGAGATATTTTTCTTGGCATGTGTTACACCTCCCATTGTCTTGCGTGCTGCTTTCATGGTATTTGCATTCTTCACTTAAATTCCTATAAGAAAATTGTGAAATCACAAATTTATTTATATACTTAATTGAGAACTGAAAATATTATTTTTTGCAGGGAAGTGAAGTGACAATAATTAATTTTACATATTTTGTAATTGTGTGTTTTAGTTCAGTGAGAAGAAATTTTAATTAGTAGTGAATGAGACAGATGTATGCATGTAGCCTAAGAGATTATAAAACTATTTTCCATGTCTCCTACTCAGACTGTGCTGCAGAATACACTATCGGTCTCGTGTACATTAGGGGGTTTCTGACCGCCTTAGGCTTGAACCCAGAAATAATTTTTAAAATGTGCTTAAACCAATAACCTTATGTAAACAAAACTTTTTTACTTCCCAGGGGAGGAGACCTTTGGATCACAGCTTAACTAATTAAAAGAAGTACCTGCTCTGTCAGGTGTTCCCATTTCAAAACTGTAAGCTACATCACTGGTAACATCTAGGCAAAGGTTCTGTAGGTGAAGTATTTTCAAAGTGACTTGAATTTGGTACTTTATTTCAGTATAAATATACGTCTCCGTATCAGTTGAAATACAATAAGTGACTAAACAAACATTCATAAAACTATAGTAATTTGTTAATTACACTTGATAAAATTACATGTTAAATATAAAATAGTTTCATGCAGTGTTTATCTGCTCTTCACAATTATTGGCACGTGAGGTTCGTTGTTTGTGACAAGATGTACTACATCGGCAGTTTAAAGTGCATAAATAAACATGTGCACTTTACCTCCACAGGATTGCATTACGATACTACCACTGTAATAAACATACAATCACACATGAGCAAACAAATGAATTGATGAAACTTGCAGTTATTTCAAAACAAGAAAAAAAGAATGTTATGAATGTTTACTGGCTGATACCAGTGCAACTGTGTAGAATGTTAATCTGTTAAAAGGAAATGTCGTGGAAGATTGAGGTTACTCCCAAGACAAACGGATAGTTCACACAGGTGCACACGCCTGTAAACATTGGTCCCCGTGGTGTTTACAATGGCTGCGAAATTCCCTGTTTCTGAGAATGGAGGGGAAGATGCTCAGTCTGAAGAAGATGGTCCATTCTGTAGTCTTCATGGTGCAGGGGTGTATGAGCCTTTGAAGGTGGTTCTAGATCAGCATATAACACTGGAGTACATCCCAGAGAAGGGCAACCTGGAGTTTGTTGGAGCAGACATGTGAGTGAGGCATCTTGTCAAGCCTTCATTAAGGCATTGCTTAGGGAGTAACAGACCAGCATCAGAGTCCAGAGTGGATCGCCACGAGTCTCCAGAATTGTTATGTAGTTGGCAAACAAGAACTGTTTATGACAGAAAATACAGAGCTCTGGTATGGAATCTGTTGTTGGAAATCTGAAATGATGGGTACATGGCATGGTGAGACTGTTGCTCGAGAGAAAGGACACTGAGGAGAACTGTTAATGCAGTCAGATTTTGTTTTTTTGATACTGAAAAATACCCAATGATACATGTTTACAGTGGTTTTAGCTGGTGGGCAGAAATATTCCGTCTTTATGTCCGCTTCATCATTGTAGATAGATTAGGAGTTGGTGTTTCACAAAATGCAAATTTATATCTTGCGTGATGTGCTCACGTGTAGTAATTATTAGTTAAACTATTCTAGAAAATGAAGCAATAACCAAAGCGGGTGTTAGAAAGCTAAAGAAATACAGTGAAAACTTGTTGCATTACTACAATACTCTTCCAATTTGGCCACAATTGGACACATGTCAAACATTGTAAGATTATAATAAAATGTTACAATCTTCCCCTGTCCTGCTTCTTTTCCTTCTTTCTTGCGTTCTTTTCTTCCCCTCTCTCCTGTACTCTTGCCATTATGTGTTCGCCTCACATTGTGCACTAAAATCCAATATCAGGTCAACTTAACTGTGTGTGTAGAGCTTAACCTTTCCTTAAAATAGTTTTGTTTCTTCACATTTATAGGTGACATGTTAGAAAGTATAGTCATACTCTTTTTGTATTTGCAATTTTTGGTGTGCCATTTATTAGATAATGTAACTTGTTTCCCAGTTTCACAAGGAAATACAGTAGCCACTGCTGTATTTTTCAGGTACTGATATTACTGGTGGCAAGTGGCGCACAGTAGTTGGAGCATGCTATGAGCATATGTGGTCTGTTGGTGTCATTACTCTGCCAGTTTTGGCCAACCTGTTTTTGGACTGGAGGGACTTGCAGCTCACAATATCCTTGCCGACAAGTCTGCTGGTAATGGCTTACAGGTGAGTGCAGCATTCATTCTTCATTCTGCATCAGTGACCAACACTAATTAACTATTACCCTACTTTTGGCATGGGCATTAAGCCAAAGTACAATTTTTGAGGTAGAAATGCCAAAGTACAATTTTTGAGGTAGAAGTGCCAAAGTACAATTTTTGAGGTAGAAGTTTAAAATGAAATAAAAGTGTGAGTCATCTAATAAATAACAAGAAGTTAACAATATAACAAATGACCCTACTTTCCTCTACGTGGATGCTAGTAATTTTGAAGAATTTATGATAAGATCAGATGGTAGATGAGTTTTGATGTCTCGTTGATAGCGATTTAATTAGAGATCTACCAGAAACAAATGCAATACTGATGATACAATTACAAATACACACATGTCTTACCTGGGACTTGAACACAGAACGCATCATACAGAAGGTAGCATGCAACCAACTTCATTACGGAGGTAGGATTCGGAGCTTCAACTTCCGTCTAAAGTTTTGGTAGACTGGATTTATCGACTTCAAGTATTTACAGGGACATCGTTTTAAAACCAATTGTGTGAGTCCATTAAATCATGTTAAGTTTGCATGACCTGCAAGAATACATTAATTGTTTGCAGAATTAGGTGAAAATAGGTTTACTGGTTCCCGGGATATTGCATAAAAGCTTTAGTTTCTCATTTCACGGTATTATTAAAAAAAGTCTAAAAAAAATATGCTCTATATGGGTATAGATGTGTGTAATAGATACTGTCAGCATAAAAAGTTTGGTTGATATTTGTAAAATTATTTAATGTATTTGACAAACTTATGTAAATAATTCACTTAAATTATGTAAGTTTACGTGGCCCACTGGGGCCGCGGTGGTGTAGTAGTGGTCAGACTGCTCGCCTTCCACCAAGGCGAACCGGGATCGATTTCCGGCGGGGTCGCTCCCCGGATTTTTGCAAGTGGGGATCGTGCCAGACAATGCCACTGGTCGGCGGGTTTTCTTTGAGATCTCCCGTTTTCCCCGCCCTTGCTTTCTGATACTATTCCATTCTCACATCATTTCACCCTCATCTGCTCTAAAGGTCTCGTTAAGGGCCGCCCAAATCTCTCAACTCAAATCAACCCAAATGTGGTACCTGTGTTTCAAGGACATTTCAAATAAGTTAGATACATTACAATTAAAATTGGTTGGATTAGGGTGGTTACTATACTCATGTGGTATGTTGTGCAGGGTAAAAATCAGGAATACTGCAAGTTCTTATCTGCAGGTCCAGTGCATGAGTCTAAAAGTGTTGTGAAGATCATTGTAATTTGCAGGAAAGGCAATTAAATGGATTATGCAGGCTCTTAAGTTGGATGCTGTAGTTTTCGCCATAAAGTGCAGTGTCATAAGAATTTGTTGTGGGTGCTCTTAGGTGCTTGAGTAAAATTATTGCTTCAACTTAGAGCTATCTTCCAGGACTGATTTCTTATATTGGAACTCCAATTTAAAAAGTTGCTTTCCCACATCAGTGGCAAGTAATATTTTAAACTAAGTTTCCATTATAAAAAAAAATGCAGAATGCACAAGTACTCACAGGGTGGTACTCGTGCATATCAACACACAAACAAAAGTCGGATGAACACATTTTCCATGCAGATGCGCGGTCACACAACATTTTGCTAGCTCTGCCAATTTCATTAGGCGGCGAGTGGTGGCACACTGCAGACTGGTGAGCGGTGGTTGGCAAACAGTGAACCTTACAGCCAGGGGACGAACTAGGATGAGGCAGGAAATTTGAAATGTGGCGGAGGGATTATCTTATGTTTAAGCCAGGTGTCTGTCTGGATTTGGTGGGTCAGTTCCTGGCCTCATATGGTACAACATGAGTTGAAGCCGTATTTTCAGTGGAAGGACGAGTTGTCAGTAGATCAAGGGTTGGTAATGTGGGACTACAGGGTTGTCATTCCGAAAGCATGTCAAGAGAACATGTTGAACGAAGTTCTCTCAACTGATCTGGGCATGGTAAAGGTAAAGAATTGGTATTGGCCAGATTTTTGGTGGCCTAAGTTTCTTGGAGAGCTGGAAGATTTTGTAAGGTCATGCGAGGTGTGTGTGTTGGCTTGAACAAACCTGCCTAAAGTCGCGGATGTCAAATGGCCGGAGTGCAAGGGTATCTTTAAAGGGTTCACCGGGATTGTTGTGGGTCTGTTTGGGTTTATTTTTATTATCACAGATGCATTTTCTAAATGGGTAGAAGATTTCTCTGTGAACTAGCTAATGAACTGTGCCTTAATAGGCTTAGCGAGACGTTCCCTCGTTTTGGGCTTCCTTGAACAATTGTATTTGAAAATGATACTAATTTTGTGTCAGAATAATTTGAAAATTTTTTGTAGAATTAATGAAATTGTTTATTTGGCCTCTCTCCCATACCATATGGCTAGTAATGGGGCAGCTGAGAATTCAGTGAAGACATTGAAAACAGGGTTGGGGAAGGATTTAAATGATATTCAATTACTGTGTTTCAGTAGACACATTGGTAAGCCATTGTCTCAATACTGTGAAGAGGTGTGGGTGCATGATAGTAGAACACCTGACCAAGAAAGGAAAAAATTGAAGGGTGCAACAGGTGAAGGGAAACCATATTTTGTATGTGAAATTGCTTGACTCTGTTATGGTGTGGAAAAGGCATTATAATCAGACTATAAAAGCTGGCAACTGGCAGGGTAGTGGTCCACGCATCCCTGATAGTAAAAGGGGGACAGGGAGGTGGGTCGCAAGTGAGACTTCCCTCCGGCAGGACAAAAAAGCCTCCTGTGAGACTAGACTTATAGAGGGATTCGTTGTGTTTTATGGTAAGAGTAAGTAATCTTGATATGTGGCAATGTACTCAGGCAGAAAGTGTAGAATAATATTGTAAATGTCAGTAAAACTTTGTATTGAGGTTGATGTATGATGCCTATAGACTGCAAGTACATCACGCTCCGACAAGGGTTCACTTGATAACGGTCAGTGACATTGGCTAGACAAACTCACTGCAGAGGAGTTTGAATAATAATGTGCTCGGCTTTGATCTGGCCCCGGTGCAAGGTTGGACGGGTATGTAGTCTGGTATGACGCTGGCCGTCTTAGATATAGATAATTTAGGTAATGGTGCTGGTTTAGCTGTGGTGGATCTCACCCAGGGTAGAATTGCGTCTGGTCGTCGGTGGCTGGTAGCTGCCCCCTGTCCCAGGGCGACTGGCGGGCTGATTGTCCTGGAGCTGTGGTCGAGGAACACTGGTCTGGACGTCTCGGAGGTCGAGGTGGTCGGCTGTGGCTGCAAGAGGCCCTGGCTGGCAATGCCCAGCGCAACTGCAAGGCCTTGACGTTAAAGGACTACGATGGAGTTTGGTACTTTGGTGATCTTGTGGAGAGGCTCGAATAAGGCACTAGGGAGGAATGGGAGGTGAGGCCTCTCCAGTTGGCAGGCGGCTTGAGCTCATTCCCGTGGGGAGAGGCTGCTGAGGGCAGAAGGCAAGGGATTGCAGAAAAACGGGGTAAATTTGGAGGCAGTAGCCCTCTTAAGCCTCCACCTTGCACCGCTTCTATGGGTGAAGGGCATGGGTAAGGTTTCTTGGGGTCTGCCACACGAAGTAGGAGCAGGCGACGAGTTCCCTCGCTAAAGTGTAACCAGTAGAGGTTAGGCCTCTCAGAATCAGTCCTGGCACTCCGACCGGCGAAGTTCAACATGGTGGATGGAGTTGGTTAGCTTATCTGGATGTCTAGCTGCTTCGTCGCGTGAATTCGTAGTGGTTGTGGCTCTACCTTACAATGTTCCAAGTACTGAAGTACTTGGTTGAAGATACGGGTGGCCGTCAAATGTGTTGTGTTTGAATAACGTACGTGTGCCCTGTTAAGGGTAGCCCGCAGTCCTACACTAGTTCTTGCAATCAAGCCAAACCGTGGTCTCCTGCTTCTCCTTGGTGGGTTGACATCTACAGGGTTTAAGGTTAGGAACAATCACCCTAGAATAAGTACCCGGGGGTTGCGTTAAGAAAACGTGTTTATTCCTCAGAGGAATATACATGATGACCTGTACTATCTCCTAACTATCCAATCTATTGTAACTGGCAGAAGTAAACTACGATAACCAGGTGAAGTGGACCTGGAGCAAAACTAACAAGAGCAGATGAGCTAAGTGGGTATTAGAATAACTGTACCCTAACTGTCTACACTGTTTATCCTGAAGGGACTGGGGGGGGGGTCACTACCAGAGTGGTGAGTGAGCTTAAGGGGGAGAAAACTTCTTTGGTAGTCGTTGGTCTCTAAGGCTTTTGGAAGATAGTGGTGGTCCTTCGTGAGGAAGACGGTAGGCAGAGAGCCCCAGCACTAGAAGTGATGAAGCGAGCTGCTGAGAATTAACTGCCTCCAACTTGATAGGGGGCGGCATTGCATAGTATTGTGATAGCGACTACTATGGATGTGACCCACACCTTGTGTGATATAATCTGTGGAAGGAGGGCTTTATTGTTGGGTAACTGGAATATATTTGTATGAGCTTATACTTGAGGAGTTATTGATCAAAGTGTTGGTTGACGTAAACCTAATGGAGCAGTACTGGTTTCCATACATAACACTATGTTATGTAGAAGTTCAGCCATCAAGCCGGTAACAACAAAAGAGTACAAAAACCTCATTCTCTAGGTGATGGGTCCTGGGAGTTGCTCGTCAACAGCCAAGGGCTGGACAGCTGGTTCACTCTGGTGAACAAATTTGAAGCCCTGCTTAGTTTCTTTTTCTACCTACTTTCCCTGTTATGTATTGCATCCCCTTGTCACATTAACACTGCATTTCCTGCACAACTCTGCCATTTCTACTTGAAAATGTCTTAACAACTCGAAACACTCATTCCACTTATTTCCCAATTATTTCCCAACACATCTCCCTTTCTTTACTCAGACGTCTGTCCTCTCCACACCACATTTTATTTACACAATTTATCTCCATAAATGTCCGACCCATTCCCCACTGTACAGATCTGTACTATAGTCACCAAAAAATTTTATACTGTCTTCTTATTTTCAGGTGGATTCCCGACTCACCAAGATGGTTGCTCTCTCATGGTTATGTCACAGAGGCACAAGCAATTTTAAAAGCAGCAGCTGAGTACAATGGCTCTGATGTTTCAAAAGTTGATGGAATCCTGCTCACTGTGAAAAGGCAAGTGAAGTACTGTATTATTGTGTTGATCCAAATAAAAGTTTTTTTTTTTTTTTTTTTTTCTAATTTTAACAACCTTGAAATTTAGAGCCACCCCATGACCTGACTCTATACATGAAAAAACAAATAAACTGTGATATACACATGCTTCATGCACTATCACTTACCATTTAAAATAGAATAGAATAAACAGTAGGTGTATTGATAATAATAAAATTACTGTTACACAAGATTTAACTTATTACTGTCATAACGGAGAGTCAAATCGAGTAACACAACAAACCACATAACCTACAACTTATTCTAAATTAGAAGCACAAAGAGCTACTAGTCACACATTATTATTTTAAAAGCTTGGCCCCATTAAATTATTGGTATGGTAAATAAATTATAGACCATAACGGTATCTACAGAATTTTCAGTATTTCAGAAAGTCTCAAATCTTCAAGTAATTATTTCACACTGATTATTTTCAAGTCCAACTATCGTATAAAACTTCAAAATTTTATAGCCTACAGTCTGTGTCATATTTAAGTGTCCATGCACTAGCAAGTCTTCTTGGTGATTGCCCTTCCACCAATTAAAAGGCGTTTCTCTAATGTTACACACAGTTTTGTTTATTAGGTTCATATTTCACACCATTAACCCCGCAGCGATAAAAAGATACATGATGCTAAGTGGATGCAGATGCATTACTGGCCAGATGTTGCTTCATCAGCCAGGCTTGGAAACCTTTGGTTCTTTCAACAAAGTGTTAGGGTATTGATGTGGAACAGATAAGGGCTGCCAGAGCACTTCAACTCAAGAAATAAAAAGTGTACATAGTTTTTAAGTATCTTTCCTCTCAAAAACCATCTGTATCGCTGTGTTTTCAATTTCCAATTGTGTGCTACTAAGGCAAAGTGGCTAGTGCATCAGTGATGCTGTTAGTCATGTATTCAAATGGCGCTCAATCCCTCAGTGAAAGGTTACTCTAAGAACCAGTTTGCGTCTTTTTGTGTTGTAATGTATGGAGGAGTAGGGTGGGACAATTAATCACACTGAAAAATTGTAAATAAATACTAATTTTATACTTGGGCGAAGCAGTGCTTTAAATACATCCATTACGGACCGCCACTGCTGTTTACAATTTTTACAGGTTTACAGGTTTTCCTGGTTTCAAGGTAATGAAAAAGATAGTCTGCCTGTGTCCATGGTTGGCCTTTTTTCAGACCAATACGATACTTGTTACTGGCAAACTGAAACTATTATTTTCTCAAATTCCATTTGTGCAAAGACCCCATTAACACCGAATTCAGACTTAACCTAAGGCTTTTTTAATACTGTAGTGAGCTTATGTTTTTTGTATTAATTCTTCAAGAGTGAACACTCCTGCTTGTACATGGTTGTTAGTTTTATAGTTTTCAAAAATTATTTAAATCAGTTCAGCTTTTTTGTTGTCATTTTAAATAGACATATTTGAGTCTTCGATACACATTTTCACATTGAGTTTTGCCTTCAAATGTTTGCATAGTCTCCCTTTCACATGTTTATATTGAGTCTTCTTTACTCACATGTACTTTGATGAATCTTCCTTATGTTTACACTGAGTCTTACATTAAATTTGAGTTTTCATTACTTACATTTACATTGAATTTTTTGGTACACATGTTTATATTGTTACGATTTTTCCAAGTCAGTGTGGGCCTAATCAGGTTCTTCAAGGGATGAAGGTCTTAATTAAATAAAATAATTAAATATAATTTCCTAATTTATTTACAATAATTACAATTTGCAATCAATACAATTTACAATCACCTCAAAGAAGTTAATGCAATTTAATAACTAAAAACAGTCCCAATAAACAGAATATCAAAACCTATGAAATTACTTTATAAATAATTTAATCCTATTTTACAGTTTCAATATTTACAATAAAGTCAGTATCACATGTTGATACAGTCCCACCTTACTTCAGTCCAGATTCCATCAGTCCTCAATGTTCTAGAGATTTCAGGGTGCCCTTATGCACAGTAGTCTTTAACTCGTTGGGTGCCACAACCTCTCGTCCATCCACACTGCAGAAACACTCGTATGTCATTGTCTCATATCCTCTGCTATTGTCCGTCCTAACTGCTGATGCCCCTTGCTGCACCACACTTTGCCGAAATACCACACTTCTGCCAGTTGGTTTCCACAAGACTTCAGATCCTCCAGCTGGGATAGTATTTATGGTATCGTCAGTCATAGCTAAGAAATTTCTCCAAATACCATGTTACGCCGAGGGACATAGTTACCAGAATATGCTTGCTCATCCTCCCAAGTAATTGGCCCCCCCGGGTGCGGGGGGGGAGTAGATGCCAGCCAGGTCAGCTGTTAATTATTCCTGGCTACCTGGCAAGGAGCAGAGAGTGGGTCTCCGGGGGGGGGGGTCAAGGTGGGTCACCCCCACACAGCTAAACCGCACATAACCAGGTGCCAGGATCCGACGCCCAGTGTAGGAATCAGCGTGTAACAATATTGAGCCTTCCTTTCACTTATTAATGTTTGATTTATCCTTTCACATGTTTATTTGTTTTTGTATGCATGAAAATAACTGTAAGTTAACAGTTTGGTTTCTATCGGAACAGAAAGCCTGCAAGTAAAGTGAGATGGACTGCCCTTTTCCGCCCACCGAACAGCAAGTTGCGCGCAGTTGCGTTGCACATTGTCTGGGCAGTGACTGTTGCTGCATACTATGAGGGTCTCCTCAACGTAAAGAATTTGGGAGACAACTTGTACATCAACATTGGCATTGCAGGCAAGTTTATGACTAGTTGAAACCTTTAAATAGTTGCCAGGAACACAGTGAGAATAGCAATATTTGGAAAACACTGCTTGCATTAAAAATATTTATTTACACTGGAGTGATACAGGAGGTTTTCAGAGATGGGGCTTTCATTAAATGGTATGCTTTTATGGCTGACATTATATAGAGGAACACCACAAAATAGTTACAAGCAATTTAGCTTTAGGAGAATCCATAAATGTCTTCCTTTGTACATGACTGGTTCTTCTATTAAACTATTAATAGTTTTAAAAATTAATTCATATAAGTTTAGTTGCAGTAATGTGTGTCCTAAACGAGTTGAGGGAATCTCTGACATTCCTATTTATATACAACACACAAAACTAGCCATCTCTCATTCTATTTGTTTAACTCATTAGTTTTTAGATGTTTAATTTTAGGCTCCATATCTTATTCAATTGCACCCACAGTGTAGCTGTTCTTCATTTTTAAACATTTTTATGAGAATTTCTAAACTTGTAGTAATTTTGGCACACAAACTTTACTTCTTACTCCACACACTGTTAAATCCCTGATTATTACTTCAAGGTAGGATAATTTTCAGTTAACCTAAAACTGTTTTCTGATGAAGGAGCCTATTTTATAAAGATAAACAAGGTAATTAGTTTTGTTAAACTTAATAGTTTTTAGTCAAAGAGACACACCCAACACACATTTTTACATTGTTTAAAACTGGCCATAGCACAGAGGATACAAAACAAGGAGGTAACTAGATATAATCGATTTTACAATGTTTAGTTATCAAAACTTATCCAAATGTCAAAATTATATATCTTTCAATATTTCAACACACCCCCGTAATTTTTGCATTTAACATAATTACATTTCTCATTACTTCAATATTAGAAAACTATTATAAACAACATTTGTAAATAAAGATAAGTCCTTAGACTGTCAGCAAAAATCACTGTTTTAAAGCACTGATTACATCTAAATCAGTTTTACAAGTTTTAGTCAATCAATTTCTTTTGAAAAAGTACAACTTTTGTAGGTCCAAGTGGTTTAGTTAACACATCTGCGATTTGTATTTCAGTGGGACAGTGAGATAACTTCANTTTTGAAAAAGTACAACTTTTGTAGGTCCAAGTGGTTTAGTTAACACATCTGCGATTTGTATTTCAGTGGGACAGTGAGATATCTTCATCAAACCGTCTACATATTTTTCATGTAAAAAATGATATTTGACATCTATATGTTTTCTTTTGCGATTCATTACACCAGTTTCGATTAGTTTGATGGCACTTAAGTTGTCAAT
>NQII01001440.1:174327-223842 GCA_002778355.1 Clitarchus hookeri | reverse complement strand
CGGCTGGGAGTCACTTATGAAAAAGTGTAACGCTCGGTAACGTTACGATGAGTCACCGAACGAGAGAGAGGCCCGCCGAATGCCTTGCGTCTCTCTCCCACTCAACTATGATCGGTCTGCCGCGCGCGCAGCACTACGTTGTCACGTAAAATCTTCGCCCGTAAAACCGACTTTACAGGCAACCATTTTTTTAATTCTAATCCTAACTAAATTAATAGAATTTAATTTTATTGTGGCCCCACATTCGTAAATCTTCCCAGCCCTTCTNTAATTCTAATCCTAACTAAATTAATAGAATTTAATTTTATTGTGGCCCCACATTCGTAAATCTTCCCAGCCCTTCTTATATCATTTTTCATTTTTTTATTTGTTGTCTAGGATTAGTAGATATTGTAAATGTACACACCAGTAAGAGGAAACTAACGTAATTTTAGTTTTAGTATTTTATTTTTTGCATATTTTATAACTTTTAAAATGTTAACTTACTTTTAAAAAGATGATGTATTTTTTTTAACTTCTCTGAGAACTGTATGTACAATGTTAAAAATGTTACGTGACAAATTGTATACCATCCTAAGTTAGTGCTGAATTTTGTACGTGAGAAAATAAAATTAATAAATTCTTAAAAATAAAAAACTACTGCATAATAAATTGTTAACAAATGGACACCAAACAAGCATAAGCATTTATTTTGCAGAAATTCTCCTGACCTCAGGGTTTGGTTAATTTTTCAAGGGTCTTTTACACAGTATATTAAAGACATNTATTTTGCAGAAATTCTCCTGACCTCAGGGTTTGGTTAATTTTTCAAGGGTCTTTTACACAGTATATTAAAGACATATTATTCACTTAAATCATTAGAAAACAGAGTACGTAGACTAGATCACAGAGTTACATGTACAGGATTAGTTACCGCAACATGGGCACAAGGACTTGTACTTGACACAACAATTAAAGTCACACACACCATGTGCGACTGCATGATGTGCTGTCTTCAAAAGACCTACTCCCCTTCTTAACTTTGACACAGGAATTAATATCACTCCTGCACCCAGTGACTGATCCTTAACATGATGGAGCTAAGGTGGTGTGCTTTCTGCACCAAAAGTAATGATGCCTGGTAAATTAAATTATGTAGGGATGCAAAATAATGATACACACAGTAACACACATACTCGATGTAGTACTCACTTAGCTGTTTAATTATTTTTAAAAACAGTATTTAGAGTCTCGCTGCAAAAAAAAAATTTATATATATATAAACATTATTACAACTTAAGTAACACTTGGCTGAGAATGGGCTGCAAAATATATGTATTTTGAAAATTAAATTCTTTTCTGATAATTACTTTTAATATAGCTTTCCTGCTATAATTTCCAAGAGTTTAAGTCTGCGCAGTTTGGGGTTCTGTATCAGATACATCCCTTGGTCAATACAACTTCTGTATAACACACACATTTTCTATCTTATTGGAAAACTAACTTTGGGCTATAATTTTTAATTATATAAAACTCTTGCGCTTATCACTATTTCTCATGAGCAAGTAATTTCAGAAACCACACCAAGCATGTAATATAGTGTTCCTAGTNTCTTGCGCTTATCACTATTTCTCATGAGCAAGTAATTTCAGAAACCACACCAAGCATGTAATATAGTGTTCCTAGTCTACTATTCACAAGTCTGTTTAGAGATTTGTTTAACTTTTATGTACACACATGCTGCATGTTGAGGGAGGACATTTAATTAATCATTTGGTCCTGAAAGTCATTTTTTGAAGAGCAGACACATTATCACTACGCTGATGCATGTGATTTATTGTGGCCTATGGCTGGAGGTGAGGTGGTGGTTATCAGAGAGGGTGCAACGTGCTGGTGTTCAATTACGGAAGCCACTGCATGTGACACGGGACAGACTGACAGCAGACAACAATGGGCCATAGTCCCAGACAGGAGTGCAAATTGTGTAAGACATCTCTAGTGACTCTTAGTAATTGCCTTTTTTGACGGGCTGTCAAGTCTTTCTAGTGTGGTCTCTTTAATCAAGATAATTGCTTTTTTTTTTTTTAGTATACAAGATGGGTGGACCAAAACTTACACAAATGGCTTGCACCAACAAATAGTACATAGATTAACAAATAAAAATTACAGATTTCTTTTGATAAATTAATGTCTGAGCCATTACTGCATCTATAATGTCAAAAATATCTGTACAACATATAATTCATGGTAGATACTCTTCATAATCAGTTTTGCCAATTCAGCACCTGCACAAATTACTCCTAAATGCTGTGGTTCTGCATACATACAACATTTAATTGAACCAATAAACAAAACAAAAACCATTTGTTAGAGAGTAGCTTAATCTCAATGCTTGAATGAATTCCTTCCAAAGTTTGCACTACCTCCTGTTCTTCCCCCTCTCCAAAGAAACATGATTGCTTGTTAATAACATGGTTCTCATGATTGTAATGTTATCAAGTTTTATTGTTTCATGTACGGTATTGCACACTTATCTAATCTTTAGTATTATCTTTATAAAGGAATATGTGTTGAGGTACCATTTTTGTCAAGATTGCTTTAAACTTATTACTGGCCAAGGATTTAACTGTTCACATGTGTACGCAGTANGAGGTACCATTTTTGTCAAGATTGCTTTAAACTTATTACTGGCCAAGGATTTAACTGTTCACATGTGTACGCAGTAATTAAAATTCATTTGATATTGTTATATTATACAGTGAAACCTCTTAAATACAAACCTGAAGGAACATGACATTTTGTTGTTTGTAAGAACAAGTTTTTTATTGACAATTGTTTGCAATAATTATAAAAAAAAAATTCAGAAAATTAAAATGTTGACTTTGTGATGTAGCATATTGGAAAATACGACACTCTCATCACCAGTATAACTTCTTTTTACATGTTTTATTTATTTATTCATTTAATGAAATTTCCCACGAACAACACCTTTCATTCAGGGAGATGGGACACAATAACATTTTGGCGGTTTGTAACGCATACACAATAACATACAGTATAACTTAAACACAATGTACTTAACTAACACTGAATTCCTGTTTCACTCTAGTGGTAATGAAGACTATTTTGTATTAAGGCCCATCTGAGGCCTAAAAGCACAGGAGCGCTAGGGGGGAACGAGACATGTGCATCAACTCTCTCATCGCCTCTACGTGCAAAGTCTTGCAGTCGATAATGCGCCTTGTACTGACACAATTATAATAATTAACGGGATATTTAGTTAATTTTCTTTTCTTTTGCGAGGTTTTGTAATATTTTATCAGGATTCAAAGTTTTGTTATTAGGTTTATCTGTCATACGTTTGCCTTTTCAGAAATCTTAGTTTTTGTTCGTGTTAGCATTTGAAGATAGAAGCTTTCCAACATCAGTAAACATCTTTTCCTTTCTAGAAGGTTCTGGAAGTTTGATTAATTTTTACTACGACGCAGTTTGGCATCGCGTGGGGAGTGGTTGTGATGGGAGTCGCATAGGTTTTCGAAGGGATTCCGGCCCACGCCATGCCCTTAATTGGTCACGTTTTTGACACTCTGGGCCGGGGAGGAGTGGGGTTAAGCACAGGGCGACTTATACAGACAACCAGCACTCGAAGAGGATGCATTGTGCGTGGCAAAAATCCCGCACACCGGCTTATTTATTTTAACTTCAATTATTTTCTGCTTACAAACATTATCCTGCTAAATTATTTCCGCCGGTGTGGGATGTCGCTAGGGTACCAGGAGAGAACTGACGTCCCTCCTGCCTTCGTAATTTCCTCTTACGATGCAAGTTTTGAATGACGTGATTAATAAATAAACTACTGTGGCGCTGCTCTTTGCTTGTTTGTCTGGTGAAANAGCACTCGAAGAGGATGCATTGTGCGTGGCAAAAATCCCGCACACCGGCTTATTTATTTTAACTTCAATTATTTTCTGCTTACAAACATTATCCTGCTAAATTATTTCCGCCGGTGTGGGATGTCGCTAGGGTACCAGGAGAGAACTGACGTCCCTCCTGCCTTCGTAATTTCCTCTTACGATGCAAGTTTTGAATGACGTGATTAATAAATAAACTACTGTGGCGCTGCTCTTTGCTTGTTTGTCTGGTGAAACTGACTGTTCGTGACTCTGCATACTTGAAGATTGTACGTGAACTGTTTCATTTGAATCTCTAAATATTATAAAACAAAGTCGCTTGTCTGCGTCTGTCTGTGTATTCGCTTAGCACTTCTAAACTACTTGATGGATTTTGATGCAGTTTCCAACATAATTTAGAGAATTTCTTGAGGAAGGTTATATTTAATGTAAGGATAGTAGAGAAATGTTGAACCGTTTGTAATCAAGTCGTAAAAAACAGCTTTTAGGGTGCTTACATGGCTTGCGCTGACTAAACCATAAGAGATACATCAAATTAATGTACTACAGAATTGTAGCTCTCAAAAAGGTCTACAGAAAAGTTCACGATAGCATATGTTTATCTTTTAAGGATGACCCACAGTAACCATTTTTGTCTTTCAAATTACCGCTGTAAAAACGAAATTGTTACCGGGCGAAGCCGGGCCGGTTCGCTAGTAATAAATAAAAGTACAGAGTAACTAAACCGAGACTTGACTTTATTCTAATATTTATATGGCGCCTTTCAAGTTTTATGTCTCTACCCTTTGAGCAAACCGAGCTATAATTTCCAGTCGCCAATTCTGACGACTGCGACGTTACAGCCTCTATGAGACTTTCACCAGATACCCTACCATTTTATGATGTAATAATAAAAATAAAGGTTTGATGCACATCCCTATTCCTTTTTAATGTTTTATACCAGAATGTTTATACCGAAAAATGACTGTGAAAACACCCATTAGAACCATTTTCACTATCACAAAAACATGCGTCAGAGAGGAATTGAGGAACTGAAAAATGTGTACAGGTACGTAACGTTTCTTAAATGCTATTCATAAGCAGACCTCACTTAGACACGTTGGACGGTTTTTTAATAAAACGTTTTCTGCTGGAGCTCTGCACACCGCTCGGCGGCCACCTTAAAGAGGTTTTTATTAATGAGGCTTCACTGTAAGTAGGTATTTATGTTGTGTGTTGGTTGTTAAGGGCACTAAGTGTAAGATTATTTTCTGGTGTTTCAGGTGCGGCTGAAATAGTTGGTGTCCTTCTTGGTTTGCGGCTGCTGCTGTTCCCAAAGAAGTGGCCAGTTCTCGGCCTGATACTGTTGGCTGGTGGTCTTGCCTTTTTACTGTGCTGGATTCTTCCACTGAGTGGTAAATATCTTGTAATTTGAGTGATGTTCTTATAACTAATTTAGTATTCAGTCAGATTGAACTTCGTATTTAGACATTTGTTTAAGAATTTAAACATTTTCCAATGTATGGTTCTGGTTGCTAATGTTTATTGTTGTGTTTCTCTGAGACAATAGTAAATGTGTACACAAATAGCCATTTATAACTCGCACAACTTCCAAATTTTGGAATTGAGAAATTATATTAATTATATCTGTAAGCATTCACAAAATTCTCCATCTGTAGCAGCATATTTTTTCCAATGATTCACAAGGCTGTCAATCCTGTTCATGAAGAAACATGGCTCCTATGGGGCATTGAGGTCCCAAAAATATTTTTTGGACTTTCCTTGTTTTTTGAATGCCCTGTTCTTCAGGATATGACTTAGATGTATAAACTTGTAGACTTGTGCAAATTCTGGGAAGAATGGAAGAAGCAGAATCACTAAATGTCTTAGGTCTCTCAACTTCTGTTTCATAACTTTTGTCACATGGAGTACAGCATCTGCCAAAAGCTGAGGACCCTTCTTGTTGACCACTGATAACTGCTTTTTGCCAGTTGTCAGTGCAGTTCATCAGTTTCTGTACACTGNTGTTGACCACTGATAACTGCTTTTTGCCAGTTGTCAGTGCAGTTCATCAGTTTCTGTACACTGCCACACAGTGATAATGGTTTCACCAGAGGAAAGGACTTGTAATGGACATCATCCAGTTCTGTCCACCACACTAATAGCAAAACCTTGTATGGTATCAACTTTGGTTCTTTTGGGAGTTTCACCAACATCCAACCAAGGCCCACCTCACTTGTGGTTATCGTACAGGATCNTTAGGTCTCTCAACTTCTGTTTCATAACTTTTGTCACATGGAGTACAGCATCTGCCAAAAGCTGAGGACCCTTCTTATTGACCACTGATAACTGCTTTTTGCCAGTTGCCAGTGCAGTTCATCAGTTTCTGTACAGTGCCACACAGTGATAATGGTTTCACCAAGAGGAAAGGACTTGTAATGGACATCATCCAGTTCTGTCCACCACACTAATAGCAAAACCTTGTATGGTGTCAACTTTGGTTCTTTTGGGAGTTTCACCAACATCCAACCAAGGCCCACCTCACTTGTGGTTATCGTACAGGATCNGTCAACTTTGGTTCTTTTGGGAGTTTCACCAACATCCAACCAAGGCCCACCTCACTTGTGGTTATCGTACAGGATCCATTTCTTATCACACATCATGATACAATTTAGCTGGGACTTACTGTGGTCCAACAGGTTTTTGCTCATGTCCTGTCCACGCACTGCTTTTTGTGATGTACTATTAGTTCATATGGTACTCAGATATCCTTTTTCACTTTCACCACTTTTCCTATTTGTTGTAGATAACCACAAATGTTTGAACAAGAAATTTTTAGTTGTTGGCGCGAGTCCCATGATTGTGCATGAGTTTTCACCATGCATGCTTTTTGACCAGCGTCTTCTACCTTCCTCATCTTGGAAACAGACTGCGACCAACAGCAATGAGCGATGCACTTTTCATTTTGAAGACTAGTCTGCACCCCATGTGCTCACCATGTTATGAATACATTTTTGCTTCTGTGTGGCCCTGTTTGAATATGGATAGCAAAATGGCATGTAAATCAAGGTGATGAAATATGTTATATAAAGCATTGTGATACATTCTGTGGCACTTTAGCTATGCTGCAAATAACATGAAAGCTTCTTGTTAATGCAACCTTTTGACTGGGATTACTCACAGTTTACTGTGAGACAAGGAGAGTTGAAAGTGGACAGTGTGCTTCTTGGCAATTTATTTTGGAATATCCTAGTGTGTGGGTATGTGTAATTAACATTATTGATATTTCTAAGAGATTCTTATTTTCATTATCTCTTTGTGATGGTGGCTGGGACAATGGGTCAAGCTTACTATTAGAACCACTACTAACTTGGCGTACAGAGGACTTGATATGGGAAGAAGTTTTGTAAGTATTTTTTTCAGGAGGAGAGTGGAAGAGTTGAACTACCTCCATTCATATTACTGCAAAGCTGTGGGCTACTGTAGCTGAAGAGAAGGTACAGGCAACGTTACTTACGTCATTATGTTGTCTTTTATTGGACAAAATGGTTCTTAAATACATTTTGTTAAGTACTCGAAATGTTCATTCAGTGATATTCATTTGAAATATTTGCAGATAGTTTAGGATTTAATTGGTAATGTGGAAGTTGAGGGACGTGCAGATAGTGCGTAACGCAAGTGGTGGTGATTACAACAGAGCCGTGGGCCAGAGATGGAGTGTTGTTGTTGCTGGCTATGGTTGGAAGGATAGCCATCGCGTGCTCCCTCGCTGTGCTGCAGGAAGGCTCGTCGCAGCTGCTCCCCCACGAGTACCGTCCACTCTGCATGCTGTCCTGCGTCACCTTCTCTCGTGCATTCCTGCTCATGACGTTCTTGTTCGTAGCCTCTCTGGTNCACTCTGCATGCTGTCCTGCGTCACCTTCTCTCGTGCATTCCTGCTCATGACGTTCTTGTTCGTAGCCTCTCTGGTGAGTACTGACTAAGGGCGTGTGCCAGAAAACTGGCTCATTTCTTTTTGTATCAGTGCGTAGAGAGAACTAGTTTCTATTCTAATGTGTAAACTAGGTGATTCTACAAACAATAAAAATTAAAGTCACAATATCATATTGTACTTGCAACTCATGTGAACATGCTCTTTATTAACATGTCTTCAGACATTGGCAATACTGGAACTGACTGAAGATGGGAGTATTAAAGGCCACATGCAAAACTGATTTGTATTTAGTTTGGATTAAGCCTCTGACTTCTGATAAGAACTTTTCAAACAACATTGTATGGACAGCTGGAAATTTACTAAATGTTTTGCATACAAAAATTATTAAAATGGGTAGTTAAAGTTGTGCTCTAGTTAGTTTACATACAACTGTGCATTTAACCTTTAGGCTCCTATGTTCCTGAAGCTGTTTTGTGCATTCAAAGCCCAGAAGCTAGGGAGCAATAATGGTGACACTAACACGTGCATCTAGCACCCCGCCACTCCTACGCACAAGGAACGCAGCATTTCCATTGGTGTGCTGCACTGTGCAAATGGTATCTGTAACGGTGTGACTTCACTACACACAGTGAAAGCCTGCAGGTTGAACTATGTCTGTATAGGTACTTTTCTCCTACCACTTAAGGAATCTCTGCAGGCAAGCTCTAAAAATGTAATTTTTTTTTTACCATTTTCACATTTTTTACACCTAATATGACAAAAGTAAATAAATAAATATATAAATATGTGGGCTTAGATAATTGGATTTTACTTTTTTGGTAAAGGTCCATATTACTAAAACATATATTTATTGAGATACACATATATTTTTTGCACAAACAACAATTTCACTGATAATGTTTTAGTAGGCCTACGTAATCCATTTTAAGTGTCACATTTGCTCCCAGACAATGTCAAGTACACCAACCACTAGTAAGTGCATTTATAATTTTACAGACATCAATTCAGTGACAGTACTGCAGTAATTACAATGACTTATGAGCTGCCACATCTTATTAACTTATCTTGAATTTCAGTATCTGTCATTTGTTTCAAAGATGATCCTCTAGTAGTAGATATCAACAAGTAGGATGAACAATTGATCGCTGCATCACGTATTTATTTTTGAAGTCTTGTTTTACATTAAAGTAGTGGTATGTTATTTTTTCCAGGCTGAGTATGGAGAGAGAGGTCCACTGAGTGCTTTCGGTGTTTTTTCTCTCCTGGGTGGTGTTGCCAGTTTGTTGTTGGAATATCCTAGTGAACAGCAGCCCAAGTACTCGTCCAGCTGCCAGACTGGCAACGGCATGGTTAAACTACCTCCAAGTGATAAACTTACAGATATTCAAAGGTAAAAAAAGTTGAACAAACCATCATCTAGCCAATTTTTACATATTTTTCATGTTAATTTACATTACTGTTAGAAAAACACTATTTTCAAAGATGTTGAATCCTATAATGAAAAATGAACATGGTTGATGTAGAACAATTTTACAGTTAGTTAAAAGTTTCTGAGACAACAGTCACTGTTTACAGTTTTGCTGTATACGTAGTACTTTGAATGATACAAAAACTCGTAATTGTGCCAGTTAAGTTTATGAAGGACAATATCCACGTTACCCAGCATGAAATGTTAANGTGATACAAAAACTCGTAATTGTGCCAGTTAAGTTTATGAAGGACAATATCCACGTTACCCAGCATGAAATGTTAATAAGGTCAACTCTCTGTGGATAGCCTACTGAACGTGATGCATAACTTTGTGGTAGTGATGGGTGGACTCCAATATTTTATCGATTCTGAACCGAAACCCAATTTTGTCATAGTACTCATCAATTCTAGGTTCAATTCTCAATTCTACTGAAATTTTGAAGTGCAGCCGAAGCAGCTAAAAATAAATTAATAATACAAAATTTAAACGGCAGACACAGCTAAAATGCATTTATATTCTAAAGCGTTTAAGTTTTTATTATTCCTTTTTCCGTAGCAGATGACCAAAGTTCATTAGATCCACTACAATCCAAGTGAGCCTACTGTAACCTAAATATCTCGGAGATAAAGGAATGTTGTTATTTCACAAACTGTGTATTTAAATAAGGTTTACCTGTAATATTGTACCATGAAAAAATATTAGTCTACCANGCCACATGCAAAACTGATTTGTATTTAGTTTGGATTAAGCCTCTGACTTCTGATAAGAACTTTTCAAACAACATTGCATGGACAGCTGGAAATCGACTAAATGTTTTGCATACAAAAATTATTAAAATGGGTAGTTAAAGTTGTGCTCTAGTTAGTTTACATACAACTGTNATGTTTTGCATACAAAAATTATTAAAATGGGTAGTTAAAGTTGTGCTCTAGTTAGTTTACATACAACTGTGCATTTGGCCTTTAGGCTCCTATGTTCCTGAAGCTGTTTTGTGCATTCAAAGCCCACTTCGATCCCTCGTTATTACCACTGTGATTGTGCACGTAGATCCACCCCGCCACTCCTACGCACAAGGCACGCAGCATTTCCGTTGGTGTGCTGCACTGTGCAAATGGTATCTGTAACGGTGGGACTTCACTACACACAGTGAAAGCCTGCAGGTTGAACTATGCCTGTATAGGTACTTTTCTCCTACCACTTAAGGAATCTCTGCAGGCAAGCTCTAAAAATGTTATATATATATATATATATATGGGCTTAGATAATTGGATTTTACTTTTTTGGTAAAGGTCCATATTACTAAAACATATATTTATTGAGATACACATATATTTTTTGCACAAACAACAATTTCACTGATAATGTTTTAGTAAGCCTACGTAATCCATTTTAAGTTTCACATTTGCTCCCAGACAATGTCAAGTACACCAACCACTAGTAAGTGCACTTATAATTTTACAGACATCAATTCAGTGACAGTACTGCAGTAATTACAATGACTTATGAGCTGCCACATCTTATTAACTTATCTTGAATTTCAGTATCTGTCATTTGTTTCAAAGATGATCCTCTAGTAGTAGATATCAACAAGTAGGATGAACAATTGATCGCTGCATCACGTATTTATTTTTGAAGTCTTGTTTTACATTAAAGTAGTGGTATGTTATTTTTTCCAGGCTGAGTATGGAGAGAGAGGTCCACTGAGTGCTTTCGGTGTTTTTTCTCTCCTGGGTGGTGTTGCCAGTTTGTTGTTGGAATATCCTAGTGAACAGCAGCCCAAGTACTCGTCCAGCTGCCAGACTGGCAACGGCATGGTTAAACTACCTCCAAGTGATAAACTTACAGATATTCCAAGGTAAAAAAAGTTGAACAAACCATCATCTAGCCAATTTTTACATATTTTTCATGTTAATTTACATTACTGTTAGAAACACACTATTTTCATAGATGTTGAATCCTATAATGAAAAATTAACATGGTTGATGTAGAACAATTTTACAGTTAGTTATCAAGTTTCTGAGACAACAGTCACTGTTTACAGTTTTGCTGTATACGTAGTACTTTGAGTGATACAAAAACTCGTAATTGTGCCAGTTAAGTTTATGAAGGACAATATCCACGTTACCCAGCATGAAATGTTAATAAGGTCAACTCTCTGTGGATAGCCTACTGAACGTGATGCATAACTTTGTGGTAGTGATGGGTGGATTCCAATATTTTAGCGATTCTGAACCGAAACCCAATTTTGTCATAGTACTCATCAATTCTAGGTTCAATTCTCAATTCTACTGAAATTTTGAAGTGCAGCCGAAGCAGCTAAAAATAAATTAATAATACAAAATTTAAACGGCAGACACAGCTAAAATGCATTTATATTCTAAAGCGTTTAAGTTTTTATTATTCCTTTTTCCGTAGCAGATGACCAAAGTTCATTAGATCCACTACAATCCAAGTGAGCCTACTGTAACCTAAATATCTCGGAGATAAAGGAATGTTGTTATTTCACAAACTGTGTATTTAAATAAGGTTTACCTGTAATATTGTACCATGAAAAAATATTAGTCTACCACCATTACTTCGGCAACAAGACGTTCATGCCAGAAATGTTGTAAGTTAAACATACAATCCACAGAGTAAACAAACAGTATGCTCACAATGTTCTTGAAATGCACAATAATTGTGGGGCAACATTGAACATGAACGAATATATTCACTGCTTTTTTTCTGTAAGGCTTGTTCTACAGTGGCTAATGCGAAAGAAAACTAACATCAAAGACATTTTATTTAGAAGTTACTTTTACTCAAGAATTGCATATTAATCAAAATTTCACATAGTTTACAACAAANGTTGTTATTTCACAAACTGTGTATTTAAATAAGGTTTACCTGTAATATTGTACCATGAAAAAATATTAGTCTACCATCATTACTTCGGCAACAAGACGTTCATGCCAGAAATGTTGTAAGTTAAACATACAATCCACAGAGTAAACAAACAGTATGCTCACAATGTTCTTGAAATGCACAATAATTGTGGGGCAACATTGAACATGAACGAATATATTAACTGCTTTTTTTCTGTAAGGCTTGTTCTACAGTGGCGAATGCGAAAGAAAACTAACATGAAAGACATTTTATTTAGAAGTTACTTTTACTCAAGAATTGCATATTAATCAAAATTTCACATAGTTTACAACAAACGCAGCAGACCATTCCTGATTTCTCACGGAAATTTCAATTATTGAGTGTTTCACACATGTGCCACCTTAGCTGTGCAACAGGTCTAATGTTATTATGCCATAAACAATTACAATATGTACGAGGTATGAATGTCATGTTTACATTCAGCCATTTTATAAAAACAAAAGAAAATAAGTAACTGGCTCAGAGCAGCCAGTAAAAATTATTGTAGCATTAATCTGCTTCAGGAAAATAAAATAATTGCCTCTGTGATAATTGATTAACTCAAACAGTGAGTATGGAGATGTTGGAGGGTTCTTTTTATGCGTTCATTTTATATTATGACTAGTGCCCTAAAGCCATGCACTACATGCTGCCAATAAAACAGAGCATGAAAATAACTGCACACTTTGTCGGTGCACATGTAACTATAGTCGGTTCACGACTGGAAGAAACTTTTGAAAATGAACCTATGAAAAAACACCCTAGTCGTTAGTGACATGCATATAACATTACAAACAGCGGCGAGTGCGGATACAGTTATNGGAAGAAACTTTTGAAAATGAACCTATGAAAAAACACCCTAGTCGTTAGTGACATGCATATAACATTACAAACAGCGACGAGTGCGGATACAGTTATGNTGCTGTTAGGTTGCCAGCACAGAGAGGAAATAGTTCCAAAATTTTAACGTAATTGTTAATTTATCGCTTACAAATGGGTGTCGAAAAGACTTGTATCGTATTATGCCAATTATTAATTATATGATGCTAACGTATTTAGATTTCAACATTTCTTGCATAGTCACATGATCATGCTCAAGGTGAAAGTAATGCGGCCATTTGTTCACTAACCTTCGTTCCTTGTGTTGTTGGCGGGGTGTGGTTAACACACGTGCCAGAGAATTTGTGCGATTATCTTGTTTAACCTATAATAATTCATTTATTTGTCTTGTTTTACTATTATCCTCTGAAATAAGGAGTGGGAGGTAGCTGGGAGGTGAGGCCTCTCCAACTGTTGGTCGGCTTGAGCTCGTTTCCGAGGGGTAATGCTGCAAAGTGAAGTTGAGGCTGGGCCACAGCCCAAGTTAAGCTTGGAGTTGATAGCTCCCTTTCTAATATGCAACCTGGTACCACTCTTACAGGTGTAAGGCATGTAAGTAGGTTCTACAGTCGGCCACACAAGAGAGGAGCATGCGACCAAGTACCCTAACTAAGTGTTGAGCCAAGCCAATGCTGAGCCAACCAGAGTCGTACCCGAGTACTCTAACTTGCACCAGTTCAGCGCGGTGGTTAGATAGAGTAGTGGGAACACCCCGGGAGTCCGACAACGACGTGGGTGTTGACCAAAGGGGCCAGACCTCCAGACCCAGTCTCTCACTCTTTCCGGCGACAGTTCAGCGCGGTAGATAAGTTATTACTAAGAATATAGTGTGACTGGTGGGGCGTGGTGTCTGGTCACCACCACAGCCTATACGAGATTCCTGACATGCCTGCCAAGGATGTACCAGGTTGTGACCATTACAATCTTGTTGCATTGTACAATGTACAGAATTACTATATTGAATTTTCCAAAATATCAACAACACTTAGTATGTTGTGCAGGATGGCAAACAGATATATTACTACAAAAAAAATGGTTTGGATGCCGTGGGGGATTAAAGTTTGACAATGTTTTGGATACAGTGATGGGTGCACTTTCCATATTGTCACGAAACCACCACCAACTTAATAAGAGTATCACATTGTGCGGTAAATTGCAAAAAAATAGATTATAATTGTTGAGCCCCTACTTGGTTACAGAGCCTATATCTGCAGTCCAGACACGCATCATCAAATAGGTGTGGTTGTGTGCTCAGTAGTTCAATCGCTGCATGGATTCGTGCAATGATGGTACAGTACTCTTCATAGTACTGTAAAGAAAATAGTCTTAGAGGTGTCATCTGGTAATTGTGGCGGCCATGGAACAGGCCGCACAGCACCCAAACCAGGGTTTTCCGGACATGGGTCCTCTCTTGGAGAATAATCGGTTTGTCATCCCGCAGTGTTGTTTTGTATCACTTGGTTTAAGTAAAAATATACACTGCATTTTACACTTCTTTTAGTAAATTAAAATAATTTTAGTTTGGCTGGAGAGTCATCACTGGAATTTTCATTATAATGTATTTATGAGTCTACACAGCTCTGCGACTATTACCTGGAAGCGAGAGATGTGGACACATTACAAAACATTTTAAAGAATATTTCTTACATAATTTACTCTTTTAGGGTGGCCAGCAGTGCTCCAATCATTTACTGTTCATGTGTACATCAAATCCATGATACAGTAAATAATGCAGACTTCCCTGCTAAAGTATCCTGAAAATCTTTCCTCGATTTATTGTGAGGTTCTCATTCTATTACTTTTTTTAATTTGAAATGTAGACTAATTTTTGCACACACTCTGGGAATTCAGCAACCAATAAACCTCAGGTTGTACGAGCAATGGCCGCAGCATTTGGGGACATAAAACAAGTAATCACATAAAGTTCACTTTAAACTGTAAACTGAAAGTAATTTCTCTCACAAAACTTGCCACGTGGGTTGAAGAGGGCGGGTTTTGAACTTGTGTGATCACAACTATATTCTACAACCAGCCGGGCCTCCTCTGAAACTTAAGTGCACTGTGCTTTCCGTGTAGAAGTGTCCTGTGGTGCATCTGTGTGCTGGGATTGGCCTCTGTGATGTTACGGAGGTATGTCACATCAGCACATCACATAAACTGACTTACTACCCAGCTGTCCAGAAAAAGTGACCTAGGACGCGAGACCCTATACAAAGCTTTTTCAATGCAGAAATTGGTTTACATCAACAAAGTTTAACTGTGAAATGTTTTAAGTTGTGCACCCTGCACATACTTTAAGCGGTTGTTTTATTTACTTGTGTGTAGGTCCAAAGAGAGAAAGCAGGGTTCACAACATCAAAGAATACATTGCATAAAACATCAAACTGTTGACTGTAGAAAAAGAGAAAAATTTAATTTTAAGTACGTATATGTGAGATCTTAATGACACAGAATGGAACTTCGGGACGGTAGTGTTTAGTGGTCATGGTTTAGATTTCTAAGAATTTGTATTTATTTTTACTGCAATTTTTTTTAGCTATTACGAAAGCACATTAATGAACATCTGTTAATAAGGCATTTTATTTTCTTATTTTAGCTATATGTAATATTGTAAAAAAATGTTTTGTTAAAAGCATTTTAGATAATTACTGCTTATTGTCTTGCCATGTCCCCATAACTAAGTATGGTATAGTAACTATTTACACCCTAGTAATATAAATACAGAGGTTCTGTGAAATATGTTGTATAGAATGTACCAAATTTCATCGCATAATTTTATACCAAATATTTCCTTCCAAATTTAGGAAATTTAGGATGTGGCTATTATTATGTATGTAAATAATAGGTCAGATCACAAAAAAAAAANTCCTTCCAAATTTAGGAAATTTAGGATGTGGCTATTATTATGTATGTAAATAATAGGTCAGATCACAAAAAAAAAACATTAACAGCATCTGTTTTCAATGTAAGTAACGTTAATTATGATCTCGGTTGGCACTTGACATACNCAAAAAAAAAACATTAACAGCATCTGTTTTCAATGTAAGTAACGTTAATTATGATCTCGGTTGGCACTTGACATACATTCCTTGTAAACAGCATTAATTGATTATGCTCTTCTCTCCTTCGGGCACAGACAACAGCTAAACCTAGCTTCCTCTCTTACATGCCCTGCAAGAGAGGAGAAAGTGCTTTGTTCTCGTCTTCGGCTGTCTTCAGGCGTACTCGGCGGTTGCTCAGCGTGGTATCGCTGTTCTTAACTAGCAACCAGCACAGCATTTTCTTCCTGCTTAGCGAGAGGAAGTTGTCGCTTAGCAACCTACAAAGCATCCTTGCATTCTTCCTCTCCCAGCCAATGAGTAGGAGGCAGGTAGCCTCCATGCAGGGTCAAATCTACACCCTTTGTGAGACGAGGCAGAAACACTTGTTGTCCTTGGGTGCCTTGGGTTGCAACTTGTCTCTGCCTGAACCGCTTTGACTCATCCTCTCCATATTTTGTGAAGGGGANCCTTGGGTGCCTTGGGTTGCAACTTGTCTCTGCCTGAACCGCTTTGACTCATCCTCTCCATATTTTGTGAAGGGGAAGTTGATGGAATTACCCTTCCTCACAAATTTTTTTGTGAAGGGGCACATTTCTCTAGCCCAGCTGCAGTGCCAAAAAGACAGCAATTTTTAGGCTGTAAAAATTGTTTACTCTTTTCTGCATGTAAAAAAATTATGGTGTGACCAATATGCTATGGTGACCATTATGCAATGAAATAGGTACTCTAATTAATCTTATTGAAAATNCCTTGGGTGCCTTGGGTTGCAACTTGTCTCTGCCTGAACCGCTTTGACTCATCCTCTCCATATTTTGTGAAGGGGAGGTTGATGGAATTACCCTTCCTCACAAATTTTTTTGTGAAGGGGCACATTTCTCTAGCCCAGCTGCAGTGCCAAAAAGACAGCAATTTTTAGGCTGTAAAAATTGTTTACTCTTTTCTGCATGTAAAATAATTATGGTGTGACCAATATGCTATGGTGACCATTATGCAATGAAATAGGTACTCTAATTAATCTTATTGAAAATTNAATTATGGTGTGACCAATATGCTATGGTGACCATTATGCAATGAAATAGGTACTCTAATTAATCTTATTGAAAATTGCTCTCTGTGAATAGTGCAAACATTACCTACTGACCTTTTATCGTAAATTCATTTTCAGTTTATATAATTAGTAATCTGATGGTTGAAAGGTTATGGGACAATAATGTACTGATGAAGATTTCAATTCTTTTTTTTACAGGAAATCCTCGCATCATTCACTCAGTATTACAGTAGAAAAAAAGGAGAGCATGAATGGAGATTGCCCTCCAAAAGATCTTGAAATCACTTGACAACAAATTATTAGAACTAGTGGCTCTTGTTAAATTAAAGCAGATGCACACTAAGAAATAAATAACCCTCCAGAATTCCCTAACAATCCAAAACCAGTTTGTTTATACTCAAGTATTTTGTCACATTCGAAAAGTTTCATGTCTAATTTTTTAGAAATAGGTATAGAGTAAGCTGATCATTCCAGATTTTGTTGGGTTATATCTTGGATTAAGATGCAGCCATGTTAAATTAAATTGTACAGTAGATGTTTTTAAACTAAAGATCATGGCAGTGGAAACTGATGTTAAGGCAAATCCCAGGACATGTTAAAATGTGAAACAATGGCACAAAGCTGGTCTTTGTAATACCGTGAGCTCACATTCAATCTTAAAAGAGAATTGTGACCTGGGTAGACATGAGCATGGACGTGGAATGGATTTAATGGTTTTTCACCTGTGCTGCAGGCTAGTGGTTTAGGCTCGTAATGTGATCTGGGATCCAGACAGATGAAATATTTTATCATGTGAAAATACTGTGTGGGTCGCTGGAGACCAACAACTTGAACTGCGATACTTCATTTCAGCATATCACCAATTGCCAACATCATTGTATTAAATTGCAATGCTACAAAGTATTTACTTTGTGCATTCACATGGACTCAACAAACCACAGTTTATTGCCTGTATACTTCATCAAATTGAATGTATGTTTGAGCCCCACTGAGATACACAGGTGTTGTCCTCTACTTGTTAGTTTCTTTTTTACTTTACAATACTTTACGTACATCACGTCTTGTGATATTGTGTTAAGAGTATTCTGGTTATGAGCTTCTCATTTCGCAGTGTTCCACTTAATGTAATTTAAACATCCTGTCCTTGACAATCGAAAAAATAAGTTATGTGCAGCGATGTTAAAAGACAATATATTATTGCTAATGTAAATTTTTTTTCGGACAGGGTACTTACACAAAACTGGTCTTTCATGTCTACCTCAGGTTTTTGCCAATAGAAGTGTCACTTTGTGGTTGGCACACTAGATAGACACTGTGCGTTTATGTTTCTGTGCACAAATGGTTTTTAAGTGCAGTACAACATGAACAGACAATTATTACTTGACTGTACTTAACCACTGAAAGATATTTGTATTTGTGTAAAATTTTGTTGCATGACCATGGTAAAGTATGTGTACTTATTTTGTAACCAAAGTAATTATATGTAATATGTTTGATATTACATTTCCTATGCAATTTTTCAGAATACTTGTGTGAAAAATTAATACAATGGAACCCTGTTATATAATAATATTTTCCTGTTTAATAATCTGCCTTTTCTTGGTCCAAAAACATGTTTTTTAATACAAAATTGCCCTCTTATAAAGTTTACCCTTATATAAGGCTGAAATTTCTTGGGGCCTTTGAGAAATGTTGTAACAGGATTGTATGCATTTTGCATACAACAGTTGCTTGCGGAATTTCAGTATGAGTCGAAATATTATGTTTACCAAACGGGTACTAACAATGACATCACGAGAGCAGCAAGCTTCCAAATTTAAAAGTTTAGTTTTTGTGTTCATGTCAATACTTTTCATCATGTACTGTATCCATATATTCTTGTTGTGTAGTTTAATTTTACCCTCTTTAAGTAGTAGTGTTTCCAGGAAACTATTCATAAAAGTGTGAGTGTAAACAAAACAATTACCATTAAATTAGAAATGTATATGAAGCTGCTTATCCTTGATTGTAGTTTGAATTCTTTATATACTTGACTTTTTGAGCCTAGCAGGCAAATGGTTCCTAGATGATCATCATTGCTTTCATGTGTAACTATTGCAGCTGTGTACGTTTTACGTTTGTGTTATGTTATGGTTGTTAATTTATAGACTAGTGACCTTAACTGAATGTCTTATTTTATGCAAGCAACTGTCACATGTTACTGTGTTATTGTATTGTAATGTATTAGTCTGAATATCAGTATTTTGAAGCAGGTTTTTTCTGACATGATTTGTAATAAACTGTAAAAAAAAAAAATGTATGTATTATTCCAGCATTCAATTTTTTTGTCTGCTCTATTCTTGCTAGTATAATTGCAGTAATGAAGTACAGTATGCAGGTGTGAACAGTAATATAAGTATCTCCTACCATCAAATTTAAATTGTATTGCATCAAGTATATGTGAAAATGTAAATTACTTATAAGTCAACCAGCTTTATTGTGACAAAAAAAAGTGACATGGTTGATCTACCTTAAAATAACTACAAATGATTTATACTTCAGTATCACGGTACATAGTTTAAATTTGAATATGTACTGTACTGTTCTGCCTGGGATTATCTTAACTTAGACTCATGTCAAACTGGAAGTCAGCAGTCTTCCCACTTGATTTCCTGCTGGACCTCTGACAATGTGAGAAGTTGCTGTGGTACTGCATTCTGCAAGTCCGACTATTGAAAATGTTTCATTCCAGCATATTTACCTCATCGTCCTATTATTTATTAGTGGCTCTGCACAGTCTTGGAGTATTCTACTGTATAAATACATCCTGGATGCAAATAGCTGTGTAAATGTTAGTCTGACCATAGTGATCAAGTTTGCAACCTCTCTTCAAGACCTTGACGTGGTCGAGGTTGCTCAGGGCTGGTTGAGTGTAGAATTGCCTGGCGCCATAACCCAGTGGAGAGTTTACTAACTCTCCACTGGATTATGGCGCCGGGCAATTTTACACTTAGCCAGGGTCGTTCGGTCGACGGCCCAGGGAGCCCTGGAGTCTTCCTTCAGTTTGCAGATGATGTTGTCGCGTACTTACTGTTGCACTATTTACACCTTATGACGAGACTGTAAGCCGTTTCGTATGCCTGAAATACACTAGAAAATTGTGAGTGGTACTACAAAGGGTGTAGTGCCCTACGTGTCCCGGAGGACAATAACTCTACACACATTNACTAGAAAATTGTGAGTGGTACTACAAAGGGTGTAGTGCCCTACGTGTCCCGGAGGACAATAACTCTACACACATTAAACTTTGTAAAGCGGTTTATTCACTGTGCTTGATTACATATGAATAGTGAAGGAAAACGGACCCAGCACGTACTGCCTGCCGGTGACCTTAGCGTGAAAATAAGCGCGGTATTATGCAGATGCGCAGTAGCAGTAAGCTCTCTAGTGAGAGTGCGGGTGGCTCTCCTCTCGGTGCAGTAAAGAGATAAAACAAATGTTCCCGTTAATGAATTAACTATTGCAGTGAAGTGATTACAGCCTAAAATATGGTACCGAGGGGGCTCGAGGAGCGGACAACCAACGCCGCTGTTCTGGTCCGAGCGCTGAGACGAACTGAACGAGTCTTGTTGGCTTCCGTCACAAGTGACGAGAACCGATGTCAAACGCTGAATGGTAAAACATAACATGAACACTATGTAATATTATTGTAATAGTGAAAAATTGTATAAATTAACTGAAACACATTGGTGACACCCCGTTGAATGACAAATGTCTGTTAAGGTTGATGTTGTGAAGTTGACGGGGAGTGTCACCGCACTAAATGACATGTTACAAAGATGGAGGCATTTATAGGCAATCTCCCTTTTCGAAAACATGATTGCTNTGTCACCGCACTAAATGACATGTTACAAAGATGGAGGCATTTATAGGCAATCTCCCTTTTCGAAAACATGATTGCTTTTCTATAACTAAACATTAAATACATTATTACGTTTTTTGTGAAAAGTGTCTGTATTTCACTTCCTATGATGCGTTTGAATTTCACTGGCTACAGCGTTGCCAGGTGGCTGTCTTCTGAAGGGATGGATGAGTCCACCTGGGCAAAGGGATGTGGGTTGCCATTCTCGATTGCTCTTAATACAATAAAACACACCCCTGACTGTAGCTGTGAATGAGGTGACATCGTTTGATGTGCACTATTGGTGACACTTTGGCGCACTTATCACTTCAGCTTCAGCCTACAGGCCAGTTGACGTCACCTGGTGGTGCGTCACGTATGCCNTGTCACCGCACTAAATGACATGTTACAAAGATGGAGGCATTTATAGGCAATCTCCCTTTTCGAAAACATGATTGCTCTTCTATAACTAAACATTAAATACATTATTACGTTTTTTGTGAAAAGTGTCTGTATTTCACTTCCTATGATGCGTTTGAATTTCACTGGCTACAGCGTTGCCAGGTGGCTGTCTTCTGAAGGGATGGATGAGTCCTCCTGGGCAAAGGGATGTGGGTTGCCATTCTCGATTGCTCTTAATACAATAAAACACACCCCTGACTGTAGCTGTGAATGAGGTGACATCGTTTGATGTGCACTATTGGTGGCACTTTGGCGCACTTATCACTTCAGCTTCAGCCTACAGGCCAGTTGACGTCACCTGGTGGTGCGTCACGTATGCCNGCACTTTGGCGCACTTATCACTTCAGCTTCAGCCTACAGGCCAGTTGACGTCACCTGGTGGTGCGTCACGTATGCCGCGGCGCGAGCTGCTACCACGTAACGACCAATTGCCAGTGTGCCCAACGGCTGTGGCTTTGGGGTAAACACCGTTTCGGATCGCCTACTCATTCATTAAAAGAGTTACCTCTTGTAATAAATTAGTAAGGTGGTCTCTTGAGTTACGTAATCCTTATCGGCAAGAAGGTGCAAGTTCCGTTCTTGTCGACCTGCACTACGCACTCTTGGCCTGATGTGGTTGGTGCGGCCTGGTGTAGCTGGTGCAGTGGATGTGACTGCGGCGGTCAGAGTGGGTACAAGGAGCTCGTGGATAAGAGGTTCACGTCCACCTTCACCTACGTTATTTAAAAATCTCAGTATACTGTATACAACTGCAGAGTAGGAAAAGTTTCTTAAACAGGACAATCTACACTTTAAGTGATCTCAAAAGTGATCTAGTTTCAGTGAGAATTGGTTTTTCTGGAGAGGAACACGTATTGACATCACCTGGGAATTTTAGGTCCAGCCAGAGACCACATGTCCACATATGTTCACAGAACAGTTAACGTAGACATTTAATAAAAACAAAAGCTTGAGCAAAACATTGCGTAGCTCTCCTTAGCTTACAAGTTTTTACACTAAGACTTCAAGGAAGTGTTCTTTGTTCAGCCTTGAAGTTATTCCACTGAGGCATAACAATGTTAAGAATGCATGTGAACAAGATTCGCCCAAGAATATGAAGTTGAAATGAAAAACTGCAGCCCTTACCTTCACAGATGTAACAGCCTGGCAGAAAAAGGATATCACATAGCAAAAATTATTTTTAAAAANACTGCAGCCCTTACCTTCACAGATGTAACAGCCTGGCAGAAAAAGGATATCACATAGCAAAAATTATTTTTAAAAATAAGCAAGGAGCAACAAAAGGATCCAGAAACTTACAAAGAGAATACAAAAACACGCCATAGTCAATTTTAAACATANTAAGCAAGGAGCAACAAAAGGATCCAGAAACTTACAAAGAGAATACAAAAACACGCCATAGTCAATTTTAAACATATTTCCATGCCAGTTTCTGAAGAGCAGACAAATAAGAACATTACTACAATAACAAACCAAGCATTACAGCCCAAGGTATAAAAGGATTCACATAAGAAAGTAGTAAATCAACAGTGATACAAACGACAATATGACAAGACAGCCCCGAAACGAGCAATGAGGGAGACAGGGTGGTGGTAAAACAAATAAACACAAAAACTGGCAACCAGCAAGAGTCGTACAGAAACTTAATGCTCCCAGGTCATACATAATAAAGAATGAGAATGACTGAACTTTATGATGAAATGAAACCCATCTAAAAGAGTCCAAGAGCACAGCCGACAGCACAGCATGGGATTTTCCAGCTAACCAGATTGTAATGTTGCAGTCGTGAAATTCGAAGACTGGAAATCACAGCTCGGTTCANCACAAAAACTGGCAACCAGCAAGAGTCGTACAGAAACTTAATGCTCCCAGGTCATACATAATAAAGAATGAGAATGGCTGAACTTTATGATGAAATGAAACGCATCTATAAAAGAGTCCAAGAGCACAGCCGACAGTACAGTATGGGATTTTCCAGCTAACCAGATTGTAATGTTGCAGTCGTGAAATTCGAAGACTGGAAATCACAGCTCGGTTCANGTCATACATAATAAAGAATGAGAATGGCTGAACTTTATGATGAAATGAAACGCATCTATAAAAGAGTCCAAGAGCACAGCCGACAGTACAGCATGGGATTTTCCAGCTAACCAGATTGTAATGTTGCAGTCGTGAAATTCGAAGACTGGAAATCACAGCTCGGTTCACTCATTCAGCAGAAGCACGAGACTTCAATAAAGGCACCATAAAAAATGAAAATAACAAACAACTGTTGAACGACTGAATATCTAACATAGTGTATGCTAATCTTAAAGGGAAAATGTTGTATGGTGTTATAGTAAGGTTGGCAACAGTTAGTCTTAATGTAGATCTGGGTAATGGACACAATGTTTCGGTGAACCACAGTTATAGTATTGATAATAAGAATATTGACATAGTATTACTGAAGACATGCTTAACAGCCACCACCACGCACAATTGCGCAGTTAACACTCGTAGAGCACAAACAATACACTCAAATGGAAGGCCAAAACGAGCTTATAGTGAATTAAAAATATTGCTGCCAGGAACATTGAAAATATATTTGTGGAGGGGGGGGGGTGGCAAGAGCGCAATTTTCCCCTTCCTCAATCTCATTAAAAGTGCCGAAAACATCAGTGACTTATTTGTGTTTTTTCATACTCTTACATTCACTAAATAATGATATACTGTATTTTGTACTGGTATAAGTTTTTTTTTTTAGATAAATGTGTGGATAGGAAACAACATTGGGATGCAGATTTGGAATCTGCTAAATGTTACGAGGGAAAAATGCAAAAAAAAAATTTGCAGAGGCACCATATACTTGGCTGATATGATATTCTTGACTGAGTGAAGAGATTTGGGCGGCTCTTAACATCGAGGTCTTGAGAGCTGATATGGGTAAAGTGAGGTGAGTATAGAGCAGCGCAGGAATGAAAGGGCAGAGGAAACGGGAGATCCCTGAGAAAACCTGCCAACCAGCTGCATTGTCCGGCACAATTCCCACTTGCGAAAATCGGATTGAACCTGGTTCACCATGGTAGGAGGCGAGCAGTCTAACCGCTCAACCACAGTGGCCTCGAGACACGTTGGACTGACAGCTCAAATTGCTGCTCCTAGATACAGTCAAGTCAATGTGCCGTCAGGACCGATACGTCTGTGATAAATTTGAGAGTGTTTTGGCCCTCTCAAATGCCTTGTAAGTGGGATTTTTCGGGTCATCTTATATGTCGTTAGATGGTAAAGAATNAGGAAACGGGAGATCCCTGAGAAAACCTGCCAACCAGCTGCATTGTCCGGCACAATTCCCACTTGCGAAAATCGGAGTGAACCGGCCAGGGATTGAACCTGGTTCACCATGGTAGGAGGCGAGCAGTCTAACCGCTCAACCACAGTGGCCTCGAGACACGTTGGACTGACAGCTCAAATTGCTGCTCCTAGATACAGTCAAGTCAATGTGACGTCAGGACCGATACGTCTGTGATAAATTTGAGGGTGTTTTGGCCCTCTCAAATGCCTTGTAAGTGGGATTTTTCGGGTCATCTTATATGTCGTTAGATGGTAAAGAATNGGTGTTTTGGCCCTCTCAAATGCCTTGTAAGTGGGATTTTTCGGGTCATCTTATATGTCGTTAGATGGTAAAGAATCTTAATGGTTATTTACCAGGATTGGGCCCAGTACCTAAAGGGTTTATTAGGCGGTTCATCTTTTAACAGAAGTACATGTACTGAGTTTCACATATTTATTGTACACTGTGACTCGTGCTTCCATCATGGAGGCACGTGAAGTCTCAGCATATGAGGCCCACTGGTGACCTATCCTGCAGAAATTGTGCGAAGTCAATAAAAGATTGTTTGAGTGTTCAACCTGCTATGTCCCTGAAGCATGAACCACCAGGGAGACAGGAGTCAGCCCCACCAGTGAAAAATAAAAACGATGGTTACAAAACTTAAACTAGTGTAGGTAGAATGATTGGTGATGTAAAAGTTGACAGTATATCCAAGCGAGGTTGTGAGAAATGCTCCCACCCTGTCACTCTTCCGACCATCAGGACAAGACATCATCAAGGCGGCGACTGTGGCTAAGGTAGCTCAGGTTAGAACTAAAATGGTGCAAAGTACAAATTAATTTATACAAAATGAAACAGAAGACTTACAAAACACACAGAGACACAAAAACTGTAAAAATAATTGAAAAAAAAGTTACACAAACCCTGTGTAAGCAAGTTTATTAAAAGATGATGGTAGCGACTGTATTTACTGACAGAATATTAGTATGCTTTTTTTATGGTCTTTCTCAGTCTTCAGTAAAGGCTGTGAAGACAATATACAGAAACCTTTCAAAATATTGCAATAACATTTCTTAATGAAATCTTGTATAACACATGAAATTTCTATCCCTCACTCATGGGCAAGTCCATTATGCCCAAAATGGGAATGGGTAGCCATGCTGATACAGATAATTTACAAAAACTCATGTTTTTTTATGTTTATTTTGGGCAACGACACTATAGGACTGAAAAAACATCTAATTTGGAACTCTGCACCGACAGTCTCATGCAATGTCTTGGGGATGTTGCACTGCTGCGGTGCATGTGGTGCTAACTGCGGTGCATGTGGTTCTAGTTGTTGTGTATGTGGTGCTGATTGTGATGCGTGTGGGGCTAATTGTGGTGCATGTGTACATGATCAGCTTATGCGTTGAACAGATGCCGCCTGATGGGATGTTGGAGGAGGGCGGAAGTGTAGGCCGCGGTACGCATCTCGGAGCGTCGTCCTCAAATTTACTGTATGTACATATTTTTTTATTAAAGGTGAATGTATTACATGTGATGTAACTTTACATCNGTGCATGTGGTGCTAACTGCGGTGCATGTGGTTCTAGTTGTTGTGTATGTGGTGCTGATTGTGATGCGTGTGGGGCGAATTGTGGTGCATGTGTACATGATCAGCTTATGCGTTGAACAGATGCCGCCTGATGGGTTGTTGGAGGGGGGTGGAAGTGTAGGCCGCGGTACGCATCTCAGAGTTTCGTCCTCAAATTTACTGTATGTACATATTTTTTTATTAAAGGTGAATGTATTACATGTGATGTAACTTTACATCATCTCAGATCTGGAGTTGAGCACCTAATGCATTTATCTGCAGTGATTATAAAAGTCTATTTAAATATTAATTTTTTTATTAGTATCATTACACATTTGATGAATATTAACTAATAATAAAATATCTCCACGTGTTGATACATATTTATAGATAAAATACAAAAATATTTACATAACAATAAATAAACATTTAAACCTTGTTAATTATTCACAAGTTAACAAGGTTAATTGGTCTACAAAGTGATACCTCTAAAATTTTAACAATTGTTTTCTTGCATTTTCGTTTTGTTTCTGAATCTTAATTTTTGAATCCAGTGTTATCGTTTAGAAAATGCAAACTTATCTGTTGTGCTCTGGTGCTNTTTTTGAATCCAGTGTTATCGTTTAGAAAATGCAAACTTATCTGTTGTGCTCTATCCATTACAACACTGGAAAGAAGACATTAACAACCAATTGTCACTGAAATACAACAGGTTTTAACTGTTGTATGCAAAAGTGGTGACTGTTTGCTCATGGCTTCTCAACTTAACATATTTTCTTAAAAAGCTCAATTATTCTGTCGTAATCAGCAAAAAATTAATTTTGATCTGAAAAAAAAAGACTATTCCACATGCCTTCAATAAAATATTCTGAAACGACAACACTGAACTTCCAGTGATGAAACTAGCTTTCAGTCGTGTCCACGTGGAGCGCTGTCTTCTAGTCAGCTGGCTGGAAATTGGAGATACGCTACTGGGTGTAGCTACTGCGCTGACAGCTCGGGTATGTGTTGAAATGCCTATGACAAAGGCCAATAACAAGTCCGGGCAAAATTTAAAGATATGTTTCAATTGTTATTCAATAGCCATTATTTACATGTGTGCAGTGTCGCACGGGAAAGGAACTCTATCAGACACATATAGTGTGCTACAATCTTGCAAAGGTGGGAAAAAAAACTGACTTCTTCAAAACCTTGACATCTGAAACAAAATGACAGGTGTTTCTGTAAACGTGTTGACTGAACTTACAGGACTACAGCTTAAAGAGGTAGCCTACCTTGAGCTTTCTTTGTGTTTGCAGCTTAGAAACGCGGAAGAAACAAGGACTACACCAGGGGCGTGCGGTGAAGAGTTGCAAGGTAAGCTGAAGCTTGCTCAGTGCTGTACACTGCGCACGCAGCAGGATAAACTGAATGTATTGCGGCCACTCACGGGAGAATGGCGAGGCATCCATTACACATGTTCTATGACAACTACACTACTGCATTTCAGTGGCCAATGTGTAAACTAGCAAATGATTAGGTACAGCACAGAGCAAAACACAGCTTACCTTGCAACAGTTCACCACACGCCGCTGGGCTACATTGTTATGCGCATCAAGTGCGTCATCGGCGCCATGCGCAAGGCTCTGAACTTGCATGCATTCACATTGCACTTAAGAATACAGAGGTGAAACAACTGCTTATAACACGAACTCTGACTGCACACGCCATCAAAATGGCGTCACTGGCCAGCAACATGGAAAGCCATTTGCCAATCAGCACCTGATAACCTACTTGCTAGACGACAGCTCAGCCAGTGGAGAACCTTTCGCAGCACGTAGTAGCCAATCAGACACAAGGCCCATTCCCAGAGCCCCGCGCAGCCAATCAGAAAATGGGTTCACCCACATCGAAGGAACTGCCACGCCATTTCGTCTCTGTATACTTATCTACTCTGANGTGAAACAACTGCTTATAACACGAACTCTGACTGCACACGCCATCAAAATGGCGTCACTGGCCAGCAACATGGAAAGTCATTTGCCAATCAGCACCTGATAACCTACTTGCTAGACGACAGCTCAGCCAGTGGAGAACCTTTCGCAGCACGTAGTAGCCAATCAGACACAAGGCCCATTTCCAGAGCCCCGCGCAGCCAATCAGAAAATGGGTTCACCCACATCAAAGGAACTGCCACGCCATTTCGTATCTGTATACTTATCTACTCTGTNAATCAGCACCTGATAACCTACTTGCTAGACGACAGCTCAGCCAGTGGAGAACCTTTCGCAGCACGTAGTAGCCAATCAGACACAAGGCCCATTTCCAGAGCCCCGCGCAGCCAATCAGAAAATGGGTTCACCCACATCAAAGGAACTGCCACGCCATTTCGTCTCTGTATACTTATCTACTCTGTGAGCAGTGTATACCTATGAACTTCCAGCAGTGATCCTATCATTTTATTGGTGGAAAATATGCATTTTTAAAACAGATTGCAATGCACTTCAGGCATCAGGTGCGGCCGCCTTAATAAAGGCACTGATTTTGATTTGAGTTCAGTCTGAGCAGTTTTGTCACTGTGTTGGAAATACGAAACAGTAATTTTACTGCAGTGTCACTTACGAATGTGTTGTAAAGGTACAAATTAGTGTCGAAAGTGTCGTGCCAATATACAAATGAGTAATTTAACTTGGTGTTTAGGTAGGTGTTTAGGTAACGTCAAAGTTCAGTAGCGTATAAGAATTTTTGAACAATAAGGGTTCCGCCTGCCTGGCGCTTGAACTGCATTGGAGAGTGTTTGAAATCCTGTTTTTTTTTTACTAAACTATTAAACATGCCCTTAGTATATTTACCTATGAAAAGACATATAAATCTGGCGAGGAAGGAATGGTACTTTAATGTTACCACGCATGCTGTAAATATTATTTTGGAGCCCTCCAATATAATTACTATCAGTTTTTTTCAGACTGCTGTAACTTAAAACATACTATCCAGACACAAGCCAAACTATGATAGGAGCCTGTATTGAAATTTGCTATATCAATAAAATGATAGGGTCACTGCTGGAAGTCACATATGTACCTGCAGCACTACTATAACACTGCACGCCAGTTCAGAGAGCCCTGCTCGTAGCGGCGATAGCACTCTTGTAGCACGTGCCAGTGTGACCCTTGTAGCTCCCACGCTTCTCTGCCAAAAAAAAGTAGAAAAATGATGCAGGCAGGCAGGCCTCTTAAATTTACAGTTATGATACGTGTTGAGCTGTTGCTTTATCTCGACACATTCTGCAGGCATAACGTAAAACATTGTGGATCACAGAAAACAAGATCTGTGCAGATATTATTTACTTTTTCTCTATCTGCCATTAGTCAAGACTTCATAAAAATTGTTTATTCCCACAGATTTTTAAAGAACGGACCTTTTGTTGCTGTTCACAGCACTCAATTTACTGAGTAACATGTGTGTCCTGTTTCCCAAAGACAATATACGAACGCAAAATAATTAAGGATGCAGATGTGTAGTGATAGCTAAATTCATGAATTCCAGAAGCACACAGGGCCATGGTAGCATGGTGGTCAAACCACAGACCTCCCATTCACGCGAACCGAGCTCAATTCCCAATGGGTCACTCCCGAATTTTCGCGCGTGGGAATTGTGACTTTGAAAAATCATGCTATGTAAGAGGTGTTTGGTTGTGTCCTACATATGTCACAATCACAAGCATATTAAACTTTTGTTAATATACAAGTATTTTAATTTTATTTAAATTAAACTTTTACTTATGTCTTATCTACAAATTATAATAATTCATTTGATTTTAATAAAACAGGAAAAAAATAGGTGTGCTGGTAATGCTTAGTAAGAAATAGTTGTCTTGCAAAATATTAGTAGCACTTCGAGTCGTCTGAATTTAACTGGGTGTATGGAGCTTACCGCGATATTTCAACATACGAATTCTTTACAGACACAGGCAAGGAAATATTAATTTGCCTGCNGTGTATGGAGCTTACCGCGATATTTCAACATACGAATTCTTTACAGACACAGGCAAGGAAATATTAATTTGCCTGCACTTTACGTAAGGTTCTATGCAAGGAAGTATTTAACGTCAGAAACACTCAAAGTGTAAATCCCTGAAATGAACAGAATGGGTTGTACATAATTTTACATAGGAAAGAAGAATTGATGCGAACACTTTCAAGTCAGCATTATACTGGCAAAGAGCCAGCCAGTAATGAAAGTTGTTTAGTGTATGGACCAATAGGACGGTTGTAAATGGGGATATATGGAACAGCAGAACTGATGGTAATGCAGTCGTGAATATAGGAGACTCACTTCTAGGTTGTCTTGATTGCCAGTAAATTTGTACCGCACTCAAAGTGTTAAATTTAGTGCGCACGAATACGGTGTGTTGTCACTTTGGTGTATATTTCTAGACTTAATTAAGATTTTTTTACATTAGGCGGAGGAATATCCTGGAAGCAGAACTTTAGCAGGGCTTCAGAAAAGTTGGGAATAACCACGACTGCACTATATCTGCAGTTTTTACTTTAATTATCAGCCACGTGTCTTTGCAAGAAAATGCTGTTGCATTTGACTTGGCTAAACTGAAACTAGTTACTCCAGTAGTTAAGACACGTTGCAGTTATAAAACCAATCGCGGAAGTAAAATTGAAGTAAAATCATGGGGTGATCCAGAGGGGATGGGGGTCACAGGTGACATGAACCTTCCCTCTTCCCGTCAGTAGCATGTGGTTAAGTGNATGGGGGTCACAGGTGACATGAACCTTCCCTCTTCCCGTCAGTAGCATGTGGTTAAGTGTTGCAAAGTAAGCTGGTGCTTGTTCGGTGCTGTACACACTCTGCACATGCAGCAGGAACCAGTAACTAGAGTGGATCCGGGAGAAACTGAATGTATTGCTGCAACTGGTGAGGCAGCCATCACACACGTGCCGCGACGTCAACTGCACTACTAGATTTACGTCGCCGATGTGTAATCTAGCTAATAATTAGGTACAGCACACAGTAAAACACAGCTTACCCTGCAACAGTTCACCACATGCCGCTGCTTCCCGTCCACTCCATACAGAAAAAACTTTTCGTTGATATGAAACTATTCTGTGGACGTTTTAAAACTGAAATGAACTATTATCAGAACGTTATAAAATATTGATTTTATTTTATTAAATTCAAATTGGTTCTAATAATTATGAGAGAGCGTCTTTTCCCCCTTTCTCCTGCCCATGTCACAAATATAACTTCTAGACCATCACCTGCACAGTACGGAAATTACCCTATCAAACTGAAAGTCTAAATCCACTCCTGGGGGAAATGTTCTGAAATTCAACTTTACAGGGACTTTTTACGTGAAGATGGGGTGCACCTACGAGTAATGTACCTCCGCGTTGACGTCAAACAAGCGGGTAGCTGGCGGCGGTGGCAATGCCGCAGTGGTTGTTGCCGCGGGATATGTGCATGTAGCCGTCCTGTCCCCACGACGTGCCCCACGAGTTCTTGACGATCCAGTAGTCTTCGCCGTCGTCCGTGCCGTAGCCGACCACCAGCGCCGCGTGCTGCGGCTCTGTCCTGTTGTCGCTGCACTCCGGCTCCAGGTACACGCCTGCGGTCAAGCACGCCTTACGTGAATGTGTNGCGGCTCTGTCCTGTTGTCGCTGCACTCCGGCTCCAGGTACACGCCTGCGGTCAAGCACGCCTTACGTGAATGTGTCTCTACGTGACGCGGTGGCCGAGCACTTAGCCTGCCACCAAGGCGAACTGGGTCCAATCCCCGGCCGGGCTACTCCCGGATTTTGGCATGCGAGAATCGTGCCGGACGATGCCGGTGGTCGGTGGGTTTTCTCGGGAATCTCCCGCTTCCCCTGCCCCTTCATTCCGGTGCTGCTCCATACCTCTATCACCCTCATTGGCTCTCAAAATATTGCTGTCAAGAGCCGCCCAAATCTCTTCACTCACACTCACATAACACGCAAGCCATGCATTGTGGCAATTTTATTTATACGTGCATATTATGTACACTGTTAAAAAAAATTGCCCATCTTTTACCGAAAAGTGCTGGTAAAAATGTATCCAGAACTCTCTATAAATTCCCCACAAAATTACCGACATTTTGGTTTTCAAATCGGAATTTCCGTACATTTCACGCAGAACTGTCTGTCAATTCACGGAGCCTCCCCGTAAATTTGTTAGTTGGTTTTCTGTACTTCCTGCTTTAAAAAGAGACAGCAAAAAAAAAAAAAGACCTTAATTTTTCTAATGCGGAAGTTCTACTGTGGGTAAAATGAAATTAATAGAAGGAAGTTAAATTATTTTATACCTAAGCGAGAATTGAACCCGAGTCAAAAGTTCAGCTGCAGTATGCTAACTACTCACCTACGAGCTCCTTGTAATAACAGGGTATACAGCTTTAATACTTGCAGCGTAGTCACATAGCCAACTTTTCCAGTTTCTATTAAAATTGGTGTATTTAAGTGTCGCTAAATGTTACAGACGCCTGATACCACTTGTTAATGTTAGANGCGGCTCTGTCCTGTTGTCGCTGCACTCCGGCTCCAGGTACACGCCTGCGGTCAAGCACGCCTTACGTGAATGTGTTTCCACGTAATGCCCTTCATTCCGGTGCTGCTCCATACCTCTATCACCCTCATTGGCTCTCAAAATATTGCTGTCAAGAGCCGCCCAAATCTCTTCACTCACACTCACATAACACACAAGCCATGCATTGTGGCAATTTTATTTATACGTGCATATTATGTACACTGCTAAAAAAAAATTTGCCCATCTTTTAATGAAAAGTGCTGGTAAAAATTTATCCAGAACTCTCTGTAAATCCTCCACAAAATGATCGACATTTTCGTTTTCAAAAACGGAATTACCGTACATTTCACGCAGAACTGTCTGTCAATTCACGGAGCCTCCCCGTAAATTTGCTAGTTGGTTTTCTGTACTTCCTGCTTTAAAAAAAGATAACAAAAAAAAAAAACCTTTATTTTTCTAATGCGGAAGTTCTACTGTGGGCAAAATTAAATTAATAGAAGTTAAATTATTTTATACCTAAGCGAGAATTGAACCCGAGTCAAAAGTTCAGCTGCAGTATGCTAACCACCCACGTACGAGCTCCTTGTAATAACAGGGTATACAGCTTTAATCCTTGCAGCGTAGTCACATAGCCAATTTTTTCAGTTTCTATTAAAATTGGTGTATTTAAGTGTCGCTAAATGTTACAGACGCCTGATACCACTTGTTAATGTTAGAATGGATAGGTATAATGTCCGGTTGCACCATTAACTGTCCCGAACCGAGATCCTAAGATCTTAGTTCAAACATGAACTTCAGTTGAGACAGAGTTTCAATGTAACTTACACCTTTTCCGTTATTTTTAATGCCAATATTCTGAAGAAGGTAGTGGACAGAAAACTAGATGCTGCGATGTTTTATCGGTTTTAAGTAAAGTAGTTGAACGAATTTTACTGAATAATCTTTAAGTGTGTATAACGTTGTTTAATATTTACAAAAAAAAATTAGTTTAGTGCTATCTGTTGGTGTATTTTCAAACTGCATTTAACTTATCTGTCGTGAGCAAAAATTTTGACGTGAGATTCACTTTTTGACGTGGCTCATGCGGAAAATGAAACCAGTTTATGTTATTCTGAATGGCTGTTCCAGCTTTCCGTTGTGTCTGCTTGGAGGGGTAAGCGTAAATTTCATCATCTCTTTACAAAACATTAATACTTGTTTAATTCAAGAAATGCATAACATTTTAGGCCTTTGTCATATGTCTTAATTAATATTTTATAACAGTAAACAACAACCAAATCCATATTTAAACAATTTAAGTATTACGGACTCTGATCTTGGATCAAAACTTTGAACCACCGTATTCGGCACTTGGAAACGAAGTTCATCTTGATCACCAGTCATGGTCTGAAGTAGAATGGTGCAACAGTGAAGAGTGAATGAAGAGATTTGGGCGGCTCTTAACATCGAGGTCTAGAGAGCAGATGAGAGCGAAACGAGGTGAGTATGGAGCAGCGCCGGAATGCGCGGGAAGCGGGAAATCCCATAGAAAACCCTCTGACCAGCGGCATCGTGCTGTGGAAGTCTGGGGGTGGCCCCGCCGGGAATCGAAACCAGCTCGCCTTGGTGGGAGGTAAGTAGTCTAACCACTACACCATCACGGCCCCCGGTGCAACAGTATTCTGTAACGATGTTAGATCAAGTTCAGACATGATCTCGGATCGAGTGATGAACTTCATTGGTGCAACCGGCCATAAGTGGCGTGGATATCCAAACTGCCACAGAAACGATCATTTTCTGGTTACAGTAGCAAAGAAAGCTTCGTATAAACTCGGCATTGTTCGTTCCCGAAACTCGAAGCTGTAGGAAATACTGACTTTCCATATTTTGTATCAGCTCCGTTTTACGTCATTACGGACTGAGGTTCCGTATATTTCCTTTAAATTTCCGTAAAACTGTCCATATGTATACGGAAATTTAACAAGTGTATTTATTTATAAAATACTAACGTTGCTAAGGGGAATATTGGGGGTAGTGCCCCCTCGCCCCTCTGTCTCTAATGACCTCACTGTCAACGAGACATTAAGCCCTACCACAGAATAAATAAGTATGTAAAAGTGAAATAACGCGGCGGGCCTTTGGTGTGTATGCGTACCCATCCGCTGATCAGCTGTAAAAGGCTCTAGAAACAAGGCTTGTGTCCGATTGGCTACTGCATCCAGCGAAAAAATTCTCTATTGGCCGGGCTGCTGGCTAGCAAGCAAGCTACCAAACACGTTTTCACCTCTGTATTGTTACGTACTCTGTGGTACAGTCGCAGTACAACAACCAACGATCACCACGCACTAAATCTGAACCAGTGATCTCAATCTCTAGAATTATTTTACTGAATCTTCAATCAGTGATGAGCGGTTATCTACTTGTAAATCTGTGGAATGCACTGAAGTTATACTGCCAGGCCAGTGTGGTTCACTAGGATTCAGTAGAAATCACTTTAATAAATTATCAATATAGTTTTACTGATTCAGTGGAGCAGTTTCAGCAGATCTGCGGGCGAATTCGCTGATCTGTAGCAGTTTTAACTTTTTAGATTTCAGAGCGCGTGGAGCCAGGGTATATTGGGCATATTCCGAACTCTCGCTAACGAGCAACAAGCCATCCCGCACGCGGCTGTGAAATAAGTTGTAGAACTAAGGTTCAGTTTCTGAATATCGCATAAGCCCTTACAGCAAATAGCAAACGTGCAGCGCGTATCGCAAACACTCGTCTTGGGTGGCAGACCGCTCACTCGCCGTGCTTGCGCATGCCAACAAAACTGTCGAACCTCGCGGCTTTAATTACTTTCGGTTAGTTCGTATTTTACACGAAAGCGTATTTTGAAATGCTGGTACATTTTTTTTCCCCCTGAACAAGTTTCGATGCAACTAGGATATATATTCAAGTTGGACACAAGTCTGTTTTAAAACAAAATATAAACATGCCCATGGCACAACTTGTATGCGTGTTTTTTCACACTTGTGCTGGCAAAGTGGTGAGTCAGTATTGGGGATGAGCGCAGAACGACGTCAGTGCCTAGCACTCGTCAGAAGTGCAGGACCATGCAACACGTAAAGTCAAACTATAACTTTACATGATACAGGTTACAAGTGAGTGGAGTGGAGAGATTTAGGCGGCTCTTAACATCGAGATCTTGACAGCCGATTAGGCTGAAGCGAGGTGGGTATGAAAAAGCACCGGGATGCAAGGGAAACGGGAGAACCCCGAACAAACCCGCCAGCATCATCCGGCACGATTACTACATGCGAAAATCCGGGGGTGAGCCCCTCCGGGAACCGAACCCGGTTCGCCTAGTTGAGAGGTGAGTAGTCTGACCACTAGACTACCGTGGTCCCGGGGTCACACATGAAAGAAATGAGATAATAAACATTGTGCAATCATTTGATACTTAAAAAAAAATTTTCTGAACATTACATAGCATACAAACATTTATTTAGAAATTTTATGGAATATTTTTACGTGTGTATTATACACGTGGTCAGTTTGACACACCTCGAGCCTCAACTCGCTAGCTCACTTGAAAAGAAAATTATTTAATTTTCAATTTAAGCATACTTATGGATAATTTTAATTACAATGTTCATCCACGTAAAACAATAAAAAAATTATGTTTGCAGGTTTATTATTGCCTTAGTTTAATTTATTATTTAAAATGCATTTCAGGATGGTATTTGCAAATAATATTGCTGTAGAATATATGTAAAATAATGGTGTTCACTTTCTTTTCAGTAACAAAATGTACCACCATTCTATACTTTTGTAAAACCTCCAAAAATAAAAACTTACGGGTTATCAGATCGATTCAATAATTTAATTTAATCATATCAGACGCACAACGTATAAATGGCCCAATAACACTAACATTGTGATTTTGACAAGCCATTGTGTAAAAAAAAAGAGTTTTTTTTATGTGAGGAAATAGTACTCGTAAAGTAATGTTTACAAGTTGAACAGCATTTCGTACACATATAAAATAATTAATTTTTTCAGTTATCAGCACCTTTACTTTAAGCAATAAGTCGAGTGTGGCTAGAGCTAAGCTAGCAGTAAGATGTGTGTGCCATTGAACACACATCTTACATGGTTATAATTGCATTGTCTCGCTGCTGTACATCAGGAGCTTGTAAAATTACTACTGCATATTAACAACAGATTTTGTAAATTTAAACTCTTTTTGTATAATTACAGAAATTTATATGATGGTTTGTATAGCCTGTCACGTATTAAAGGACCCGTCATTTGTAGATAATTAACTCGCCATTCCACTGGTCGGCAGTCAGCAAATAATGAACGTTTTAGCGTATAGTAAACATATCTGGGCGCAGTATGAACCAAAAGGACGACCGTAAATGGACTGGAAAATTTCGCGAAAGTAGCGCCACTGTTCACATCTGACTACGTAATCCTTTCGTCATCAGCTGATCGGTCACATGGGAACGATATTGTTTATTTTCATGCTGTCATTATCAGCCGATCCCCTTGTCAATGTACTGTTCGTGGGACGTCTTAGGCAAGCTTGCTACTCAGAAATACGTAGCTGCGATTGTAGAAATAGAAAAGTGTACAGAAATCATTAATCAGTAAATTGTTATGTTAAAGGGCAAAAATATAAATAATTAATTTAAAATTTAATAACTACAAAAAATGCTATTCTAAACAAATTTTAAGATATTTTAGACTGACATATATATAAAAAAAATTAGTAGGTTATAAAAGTAAAAATATAAAACCTTACAAAAAATGTAATATTTGCTAACTCTTTTTTATTTGTCAGAGACAGTGAATTTGGGATAACATTTGCGAAACGGTAGTTGTAGCTATTATCACACGTTGGACATGATAACTAATATATTCGAGTTGGAAATATGTGATGTGGAATAACGTTAGAATTGCTTAAAAACTATTCACGCATGTCCAACTTTCTTTGGGAACAAGGAAATGGATTTTCAGAGAACAATATGAAGTATAATTTACGTAGACGAACGATAACCTGCCGAATATAAATTACTAGTACTCAAAATCACTGTACACGAAACGTAAGTTACTTTAAAAATTATGCAGAGCTCGCGAAAAATAAAACTATTGGTATCTGTTCGTAAATTTATATATGTCACACGCGGAACGCTTTTCTTTTTTTTTGTGGCTGTTAATGCTTCAGAAAAAATCCAATAGATAGCGCGCACATCCTGTCCGGAGCGAAGTCTGAGCCTCTTATTTTGGTAAATAGATTGCGTCTTTTTAAAGTTGACTGTTCTTCTATTACTGGCTTGGAACGACACAACTTTGAAATATATTTCGTCAAATTATTAGNAAATTGTTATGTTAAAGGGCAAAAATATAAATAATTAATTTAAAATTTAATAACTACAAAAAATGCTATTCTAAACCAATTTTAAGATATTTTAGACTGACATATATATAAAAAAAATTAGTAGGTTATAAAAGTAAAAATATAAAACCTTACAAAAAATGTAATATTTGCTAACTCTTTTTTATTTGTCCGAGACAGTGAATTTGGGATAACATTTGCGAAACGGTAGTTGTAGCTATTATCACACGTTGGACATGATAACTAATATATTCGAGTTGGAAATATGTGATGTGGAATAACGTTAGAATTGCTTAAAAACTATTCACGCATGTCCAACTTTCTTTGGGAACAAGGAAATGGATTTTCAGAGAACAATATGGAGTATAATTTACGTAGACGAACGATAACCTGCCAAATATAAGTTACTAGTACTCAAAATCACTGTACACGAAACAAAAGTTACTTTAAAAATTATGCAGAGCTCGCGAAAAATAAAACTATTGGTATCTGTTCGTAAATTTATATATGTCACACGCGGAACGCTTTTCTTTTTTTTTTTGTGGCTGTTAATGCTTCAGAAAAAATCCAATAGATAGCGCGCACATCCTGTCCGGAGCGAAGTCTGAGCCTCTTATTTTGGTAAATAGATTGCGTATTTTTAAAGTTGACTGTTCTTCTATTACTGGCTTGGAACGACACAACTTTGAAATATATTTCGTCAAATTATTAGAAAAAAGAATTCAACAATATTATGCAATATTTCTGTATGCTTTTGGAATTAATATCAAGCACGTAATGAAAGCGGGTTTGGAGAGGGGCGATTAAGACGTGAAAAACGGTTTTGAAATTGCGTTTCATTTGGATACGGATCATTTTAATGTGCCTTTCATTTTGAACACCTATAGATTTCTANCGGTTTTGAAATTGCGTTTCATTTGGATACGGATCATTTTAATGTGCCTTTCATTTTGAACACCTATAGATTTCTACTTTAGCACGAAGTTTAGTTTCTAACACTAAAAACCGCTGTTTTATGACCACATAAAATAAAATGTATTAATTAACCTAGGAACTTTTTCTTATCTGGTATTTTCGGCTGGTATAATGTGCGTCGGCAGTGCACTCAGAATAGCCAACGCAATATTAGCTTNTTTTCTTATCTGGTATTTTCGGCTGGTATAATGTGCGTCGGCAGTGCACTCAGAATAGCCAACGCAATATTAGCTTTTGTTCGTTCGTGCCTCAGCTGATACAGGTTTTTGTAAATGGCACGTTGTTTGTTTCGAATACGTCAATTGCCAGTCACTGACTGTCAGAATCTGGCCAACTTGTTTGAAATGAAGTTTTTATAGTAGTACTTGCCGCGGCGGTAGAAGTGGAAGGAGTGGTGTCCGCCAGCGAGGAAGACAGAGACAGGTCCTACAGTGGCCACAGCCTCCTGTAGTTGTCGCTCACTGCCGCGCCGCAGCGCCACGTACCCCACTGCGCTGGCGCCGGAGCCATCCCGTCTGTACTGGCACTTCCCCTCCTGCACACACAACACCCTCCTAAAGGTATATTTATTCTACTCAGATTATGAGTGTCCAGCTTCCCTTGTTCCATGGCCTCGAGTTACCTGTTGTTGATTGGCCTCGACAAGGAACATTACTAGTACCTTTATATCCAGTAGTTTCACCTATCCGTTGATATTATTCTCCCGATATATAACTGAGCTTTTGGCTGTGGGCGTCCTAGCTGTTGGCCACATTACCAAAAACCAGATAAGATTAAGAGTCTTGTGGGGGAGTTTGGCATGGAAAACATTCCACCACAAGGTGTGCTGATGTAGAATCTGTTCACGGTAAAGTGAGCACTTTTGAAATAAACCTATGAAAAATGTCACTGCCCCAACCTGCATGTAATGGCACACTGTCTGGCAAGCGCCCTGTATTGTTGGTAACGCATGGGAGAAAGTAGTTCCCATGTCTTAGGTTGGATTAAAAGTATTGGGAAAACATTTGAGAATACTCGAATAATTTGTTTTACTTTCTGTATTTTTTATGCATATAAGAGTAAGAATTAGCAAATTTGTAAAAATATTTACTTTTCTAATAATTTCACAGTTTAACTTGAAGCCTACCGTGTAGATAAAAGGAGCCAAATATAAAACGCCATATTAATTTTTATTTATAATTCCAGTTTTAATTAATTTTGTGCACGCCAATATTGTTTAATTCATCACAGTGAAGTTAGAACCAAAAATATTTACCACATATCAATTTTTAAAAAAATGTTTTATCAAAATATGTACTTTTTGGCCACAAATATGTACNCGAATAATTTGTTTTACTTTCTGTATTTTTTATGCATATAAGAGTAAGAATTAGCAAATTTGTAAAAATATTTACTTTTCTAATAATTTCACGTTTAACTTGAAGCCTACCGTGTAGATAAAAGGAGCCAAATATAAAACGCCATATTAATTTTTATTTATAATTCCAGTTTTAATTAATTTTGTGCACGCCAATATTGTTTAATTCATCACAGTGAAGTTAGAACCAAAAATATTTACCACATATTAATTTTTTAAAAAATGTTTTTTCAAAATATGTACTTTTTGGCCACAAATATGTACTTGTTGACACACGTGCCAGAGAATTTGTGCTATTATCTCGTTTAACCTATAATAATTTATTTATTTGTCTTGTTTTACTAATATCTGTTCTTTATTATTTGGTTTTTAATAACGTATGATTTTAATTTGTGCTTACTTTCTCGTACTGATGCCTTTTGTTTTTATGTGTTTCGTGCACGTGTCTTTCCTTTGCCACTCTATTCTAACGTTGCAGTATTTGCACATAAGAATTGTTTTCACATTGTCGAAGACGTAGAATCCTTCACTCGCAAACTCTGCCGTCCTGTCGAAAACCGTCACAACCATTTTTAAATAACGTTTTACAATTGCGCGAAACATCCTACTCAACCACCGCGCCATTTTAACGTCTGTAGCAATTTCGATCAATACTGATGATCTTGCCTTCGATGAACGGGAATTTATCGAAAGTCACTAACAATCGATTGTAAATAGACATAAATAGACAACAACTATCGATTCATCAAAATATTCGCATTTTGGGTTTATAGAATGAAATGTTTTTCGCTGGCATCGCATATTCTTTTGTGTGAAATTTTCAAGATTAAAAACTTTACGCTTGTGGAATATCCATTAATAATATATACATGACTTTTATAATGGGTACGTGCATGTACGAACACATCTACACATACACAGTGAAATGTAAACATTGCATGTAAACATTGCCATGTGACTGCCACATGGCAATGTTTGTTTACCTTTGGCGGAAGGATACGAAATGGGTTTGAAAGCAAATATTTAGCAGGGCTTCAAGAAAGTCTCTTCCAGTCGTGAACCGACTATAGCGATCAACGTTGGTAGGAAAACGGCGCAATGCTAAACAATGGATACCGGTCGAAATATACCGTCACGGAGCTATGATCACGGAGAAAAATCGCTCGAGACGCTCGGTGGAAAACGTGCCTTTAATATGGTGATTTATTGCGAANGGATACGAAATGGGTTTGAAAGTAAATCTTTAGCAGGGCTTCAAGAAAGTCTCTTCCAGTCGTGAACCGACTATAGCGATCAACGTTGGTAGGAAAACGGCACAATGCTAAACAATGGATACCGGTCGAAATATACCGTCACGAAGCTATGATCACGGAGAAAAATCGCTCGAGACGCTCGGTGGAAAACGTGCCTTTAATATGGTGATGTATTGCGAANAAGCTATGATCACGGAGAAAAATCGCTCGAGACGCTCGGTGGAAAACGTGCCTTTAATATGGTGATGTATTGCGAAAATGTTGGACAGCGTGTTAGGTTCCAACATGCAGCGCACATGCTCCCAAATTTTCTTTCCTTGCTGGCATCAGTACATGTGAGTTAAGGTTATTTCCTTGTTTGACTGGCCCAATGAGACTTCTTTTGCTCTGACACTGGGCGTACGTGATTCGCCTGCGCAAAGCTGCGAATGTGTCATCCAATCATAAAAGTATTAGAAAACCCACAGGGATTGGGAAACTACCTCGGCACAAAATATTTTCGCAAAAAAATAACCGTCTTTAACAATTGGCAAGTAAACAGAGTGAAATAGCGAGGCTGTTCCTTAGTTGTGGACGTGCGCCTTCGCTGATTGGCTGTGCGGAGAGCTCTTTAGGATGGGCCTCGTGTCTGGTTGGCTACTCCGTGCTGTGGAAGATTCCCTATTGGCTGGTCTGCCGGCTGGCGAGTAAGTTACCGGGCGCTGATTGGCGAACAGCTTCCCAGCACATTGCTTGCCATTGACGCCATTGTTATGGCATGTGAGGCTGCTTCACCTCTGTACACTTACTGCTCTGGCTCTTTGGGAGAGTATTATTTGGTGGTCCAGAAGTAGTGCATCCTGTAGTATACTGTATATTCACGTGGGAATCGTGCTGGACGATGCCTCACTTCACCCTCATCGGATTTCAAGACCTCGATGTTAAGAGCCGCCCAGATCTCTCCACGCCACTCTGTACACTCGAGGCACTCTTGTTTGCTTATTGGTAGAGAACAATACATGTCTCGAGTTCATTTGACGGCTGGGATGAACTCGCCAGTGTCTTAAACACCCCATATGCTGCAGTTTGTTCATTACCTTCGTGTTGAGCATTTTAATAATAGGTTATACGCGAGTCACTCACTGGCTTTCTTTCTTCATTTATTTATTTCGACTTTATTTATACTGGCGTAGTTAAATCTTCAATGCCTTCTCTTACACTTAACCAGGTATAACATACTGTACACATGCGTGAACATAATGAGCAAGAAAGAAGTATACTTTAATACTAAATTAACAAGAGGCGAAACATAAATATGATAGCTCAAATAGATTAAACTCTAAAGATGGTCTGTGGTTTCCAATTACTGGTTCACATTCCTGCAGGGCGTCTCTCTATCTTAATGACCCAATCAAAAGTATGGTCTATTCGTAGTAGCTTCACACGTTTTGAATCAAACCTTTGAAAAAAAAATTACCCTACGTTTGACGTGTTTGGTTGTTTCTTAAATATTGCAAATGTCACAAGCGTTTCATTCTTCTCTGTTAACATAAAAGTGTTTTACTTTGATTAATATTTTATCTATAAATTATAATACTTCAGTTATAATTAATATTAATAAAAACAAGGAGAAAATAGGTGTGTTGGTAATGCCTAGTAAGAAGTAGTTCTCATGCGAAATGTTATTAAAGTGAGTGCGCACGAATGCGATGCGTTGTCCCTTTGGTGTGATTTTCTAGAGTTGGTTAAGCTTTATTTGCACGAGGCGGAGGGATGGCATGGAAGTAGAAATTAAACAGGGCTTCATAAAAGTTGGAAGTTAACATAAATTGACCGTGCAAGTGTTTGGAGTCTATCGTGGCATCGCTTGAATTCCCGGGTCTGTACTTATTGGTTGCTGCGATCAAGCGAGGTCTTTGTACAGGACTGTTCAACGCTCACTCACACTACTGAACCGTGCTTGTGACTGGCTCACAGCTAGACGGGGCGTGGCTAAAGAACTGCTGTCCAATCACAATAGTAGGAGAAAAGAACAAGTGTTTGAAGTTTACCTTGCCACCGAATAATTTCGCGAAACACTCGGAGCTCTAGTCATTGATATTATTATTTATAGGATGTTCACGGCAAAGTAAGCACTTTTGAGGCTCTAGTTACTTTTTCCTTTCAGCCATATTTTATCCTTTAACCACCATTTAAAATAAATATTGCCATGTAAGTAATAAACACAGTGTGTATATTCCACCGCACTCGGAAGTTAACGCCTAAGGCTAAAATAAAATAAAATTATGACTATTAATTCAAATTATAGGGCTTTCAAAAATGCTCACTTTACCGTGAATAGCCTATATTATATATAATTACCATTATATATGTAAGCCAACGATTTTTGCTCCCGAGTTTCCCGGCTATTTACTGCAAGCAAAACTAACGTTGACACAGCAGATGTTATATACAATATTGTACTATTATTGAAGCATTCTGAACATTTGTGAGAGTGAAATTGCATTTATTTGGTGCTTGAGCTGCAATAAGGAGACTGGAATACTCNACTATTATTGAAGCATTCTGAACATTTGTGAGAGTGAAATTGCATTTATTTGGTGCTTGAGCTGCAATAAGGAGACTGGAATACTCCAGAAATTACACTTCCTGAACTACTTACGTATTTTGAGATAAACCTTTTAGATTTAAACTCTAACCTGAACTGCACGGGTGTCTGCTGGGTGTCTGCTCGTCTGATAACTTCAAATTTCCGATCTAATGGGAAATACAGTCAAATATGTAGCTAAGCAGCCACATGTGGGAGNCAAAAAAATAACCGTCTTTAACAATTGGCAAGTAAACAGAGTGAAATAGCGAGGCTGTTCCTTAGTTGTGGACGTGCGCCTTCGCTGATTGGCTGTGCGGAGAGCTCTTTAGGATGGGCCACGTGTCTGGTTGGCTACTCCGTGCTGTGGAAGATTCCCTATTGGCTGGTCTGCCGGCTGGCGAGTAAGTTACCGGNACGTGTCTGGTTGGCTACTCCGTGCTGTGGAAGATTCCCTATTGGCTGGTCTGCCGGCTGGCGAGTAAGTTACCGGGCGCTGATTGGCGAACAGCTTCCCAGCACATTGCTTGCCATTGACGCCATTGTTATGGCATGTGAGGCTGCTTCACCTCTGTACACTTACTGCTCTGGCTCTTTGGGAGAGTATTATTTGGTGGTCCAGAAGTAGTGCATCCTGTAGTATACTGTATATTCACGTGGGAATCGTGCTGGACGATGCCTCACTTCACCCTCATCGGATTTCAAGACCTCGATGTTAAGAGCCGCCCAGATCTCTCCACGCCACTCTGTACACTCGAGGCACTCTTGTTTGCTTATTGGTAGAGAACAATACATGTCTCGAGTTCATTTGACGGCTGGGATGAACTCGCCAGTGTCTTAAACACCCCATATGCTGCAGTTTGTTCATTACCTTCGTGTTGAGCATTTTAATAATAGGTTATACGCGAGTCACTCACTGGCTTTCTTTCTTCATTTATTTATTTCGACTTTATTTATACTGGCGTAGTTAAATCTTCAATGCCTTCTCTTACACTTAACCAGGTATAACATACTGTACACATGCGTGAACATAATGAGCAAGAAAGAAGTATACTTTAATACTAAATTAACAAGAGGCGAAACATAANACTGTACACATGCGTGAACATAATGAGCAAGAAAGAAGTATACTTTAATACTAAATTAACAAGAGGCGAAACATAAGTATGATAGCTCAAATAGATTAAACTCTAAAGATGGTCTGTGGTTTCCAATTACTGGTTCACATTCCTGCAGGACGTCTCTCTATCTTAATGACCCAATCACAAGTATGGTCTATTCGTAGTAGCTTTTGAATCAAACCTTTGAAAAAAAAATTACCCTACGTTTGACGTGTTCGGTTGTTTCTTAAATATTGCAAATGTCACAAGCGTTTCATTCTTCTCTGTTAACATAAAAGTGTTTTACTTTGGTATTTCACTTCGATTAATATTTTATCTATAAATTATAATACTTCAGTTATAATTAATATTAATAAAAACAAGGAGAAAATAGGTGTGTTGGTAATGCCTAGTAAGAAGTAGTTCTCATGCGAAATGTTATTAAAGTGAGTGCGCACGAATGCGATGCGTTGTCCCTTTGGTGTGATTTTCTAGAGTTGGTTAAGCTTTATTTGCACGAGGCGGAGGGATGGCATGGAAGTAGAAATTAAACAGGGCTTCATAAAAGTTGGAAGTTGACATAAATTGACCGTGCAAGTGTTTGGAGTCTATCGTGGCATCGCTTGAATTCCCGGGTCTGTACTTATTGGTTGCTGCGATCAAGCGAGGTCTTTGTACAGCACTGTTCAACGCTCACTCACACTACTGAACCGTGCTTGTGACTGGCTCACAGCTAGACGGGGCGTGGCTAAAGAACTGCTGTCAAATCACAATAGTAGGAGAAAAGAACAAGTGTTTGAAGTTTACCTTGCCACCGAATAATTTCGCGAAACACTCGGAGCTCTAGTCATTGATATTATTATTCATAGACTGTTCACGGTAAAGTAAGCACTTTTGAGGCTCTAGTTACTTTTTTCTTTCAGCCATCTTTTATCCTTTAACCACCATTTAAAATAACTATCGCCATTGTAAGTAATAAACACAGTATGTGTATTCCGCCGCACTCGAAAGTTAACGCCTAAGGCTCAAATTAAAAAAAATTATGACTATTATTTCAAATTATAGGGCTTTCAAAAATGCTCACTTTACCGTGAATAGCCTATATTAGATAGAATTACCATTATGTATGTAATCCAACGATTTTTGCTCCCGAGTTTCCCGGCTATTTACTGCAAGCAAAACTAACGTTGACACAGCAGATGTTATATACAATATTGTAATATTATTGAAGCATTCTGTAAATTTGTGAGAGTGAAATGCATTTCTTTGGTGCTTGAGCTGCAATAAGGGGACTTGAATACTTCAGAAATTAGACTACCTGAACTACTTACGTCTTTTGAAATAAACCTTTTAGATTTAAACTCTAACCTGAAATGTACGGGTGTCTGCTGGGTGTCTGATCGTCTGATAACTTCAAATTTCCGATCTAATGGGAAATACAGTCAAATATGTAGCTAAGCAGCCACATGTGGGAGANTCGTCTGATAACTTCAAATTTCCGATCTAATGGGAAATACAGTCAAATATGTAGCTAAGCAGCCACATGTGGGAGATATGTTACGAACAGTCTTGATTCCAATATGATGGCAGGTCGTATGTGTACAGTAAAAATATAAAAATATAGGTTAAGCTGTTCACGGTAAAGTGAGCAATTCTGAAACGCCTGCGTAAGATATATTTTTGCCCTCATTTTGTATTCTTCCGCCATTTGTAAACTTTACGTTGCCATGGGCCTAGTTACTTTATTCATACGCCAGTCAAGTGAAAACGATAAATTTTTTCAAAGCACATAATTGCAATTCTAATGTCCCAATTCGTATTTGAATGTGTATAATGCAAAGAAACGCCAGCTTTATTTGCTGTAAATTTAAACATTTCACTCGCAATACGTCAAGACTGAGAACTATTTTACCTAATTCGCTGTCTGCGTAACTAGGAACCTGCAAGTGAGAGTGTGCTGTAGGTGAAATGCAGTTAACAGGTAGTGGACTTTTTTTTTTCAAAGGTTGGTTTCAAACATGCCCACTCTACCATAAGCAACCTGTACAAAAATGCTTTCATTGAAATTTTCCATATGTGCCCCCCCCCCCCTTTTTTTATATTTGGTGATATCTAAAATGTTGCAGTGACTCTTATTTGGTGGAACGTTTGGCCTCATTGTTAATGTGTTTTGGCTAAGTCACGATAATTGTAACTTATTCCATAGTAGTTCGGTATAAATACGCACACATCTGGAATAAAGGCGCTTGCTTCAGCAGACTCGTTCCATTGTTATACTTACCTGAGCAGTGTAGGGGTAAAACTCGTCTGTGTCGAGGCCGCGGTTTTCGCTGACGTACAAGAAGGCGAGGTTCGTCGAACCCCCGGTGCAACCGTGGTTCCCGTGTTTCCGCGAACAATCGATGAGGTTCTGCTCACTCAGCGCCACCAACCTGCCCGTCTTCCTGAACATTTGGCCCTCCAGTGCCCCTGTCTGGAAACCAGGATAGTGTCACTTCCTGAGTGTACGGAACCATACTCTTCAGCCTAAGTATATAGGCTGTTCAGTGTAAACTGAGCACTTTTGGAAGCCATGCTTAAAATATACTTCTATCCTCGTTTTGTATCCTTCCGCCGTAAGTAAAATTTACGTTACCTTGGGCCTCATGGCTTTATTCATGCTACTGTCAAGTGAACACGTAAAACTTATGAAGACCTAAATGTATTACTAATATGCCATGTTGTACTCCAATGTGTACTAAGCAGAAAAATATCTACTTAATTTGCTATAAATTCAATTATTACACTTGCAAAATAACTTCAAAACTTCGAACTATTTTTCTTAACCCCTTAAGGTGTATATTAATTTTTATTTTCAGGAGTTGCAAAAGAAGAAATTTTCGCTGTGAACTGTAGTTATGAATTTATTATAGCAACTGAAAGGTTTCTGTTATCCAAGGCAAACGAAGCAACCAATTATATAATAGTTGGTGTTTCAGTATCAACCAATAACATCGTCGAGGGAAAGACAGTAGAGGGATTATGGGGACTTTGGCACATCGGGGCCTAGGACCGAAGCGTCGGATCTGTTCGTGCTCTGTCATTCCGGTCAGACGATGGCCATAATGAATCCAGGTGACCTTGATTGTAGTGACCTTTGACCTTGACCCCGGTGGCCTTTGACGTTAAAACCCAAAAAATCTAAAAAAATACAAAAAAAAATTCCAAAAAATTTATTAAAAATGTATTAAAAAATTTTATAAGAATAATTTAAAAAAAAATTTTCAATTATTTTTTAAAACTTACATTTTCGGGGGACTCCCTTAACCCCGCCACGCCTCACCAATACTCATTCTATAGTGTACAGCTACCTTGGTTTTTCATTTGTAATTTGTTTATACATTGCTGGTGGACGCCATCTTGGTATTTTTCGTCTGTCATTTGTTTACACATTCCTGCAGGATGCCATCTTGATTTTTTCGTTTGTCATTTGTTTATACATTACTCGAGAACGCCATCTTGGTTTTTTTTGTCATTTGTTTATAAATTCTTGGTGGACGCCATCTTGGTTTTTCGTTTGTCGTTTGTTTATACATTGCTGGAGGACGCCATATTTTTTTTTCGTTTATCATTTGTTTATACATTGCTGAGGATGCCATCTTGGATTTCATATGTTTTCATCACATAGGTGGCGCCAGTGTATTAATTATAGATTTACCCACCAGTTGAGCTGCCAATTTAGCCACCAGGTGGCAGCCGTATTTGTTTATGTTTTTAAATTATAGGTGGTGCTGTCGGTGCCCTCCATATTGGATTATATTTTCATTAATTTCTTGATTCAACCGCCAGGTGAGCTGTCGGCACTTATATCGAACCCGAGTCACCTTGAACATGGGTCTCCCCTGGTGTTGACTTGTGCATGCAGATATCTGTGTTTATTATTCTATGAATTAAAGTTGGCGTGTGTGAGAAATAAAACATGTTGCTGGAGCAACAAACCACCCCCCCCCCC